>WUQG02177765.1:0-22728 GCA_011317285.2 Androctonus mauritanicus
TCTGTGGAATTTTCTGTCGTGATGAGAGGAGATATTCATAGGAATATCCTTAAAAATAAAAAAATAAAAAATATGTGATACTTTTCACGTAATTTGATCATTATCATCGAAAATTTAAAATGTAATTTATGGCTTTTAAAATTTAATTAGTAAAATGTAAAATTATCTTAATAACCGATTAGATGGTAATGAATCTAATTAATAATCGAGATAATTGGTGATGATAAATATAAAACTGCATTTTTTTAAATTTAGAGTCAGATAATTTTATAATAAAAAAAAAAAAAATGAAATTCTTTAATCGATTTTCGGAGTTTTAAAGGTCTAAACTCTCTACTTTTTTTTTTATTTTTTAAAAAGGGAGCAATACTTTTTAGAGTTTTAGTATATTATAAAACCATAAAAAAATTGCTACTGATCAAAGAAACTGATAAAGTTTTCATTCCGAAAGACAAAAGGATGTCATGTGGCATAAGAAAAATGAAAATTTCTTGATATATGCCAAGCAATGGATCGAAGCGTCAATTGGCAACATGGTCCTACCCGCCATAAGATTTCTACCAAGAAAGGAGAGTAGGCGGCAACGAATCGATACGGAGTAGCAAGAAGACACATCCTAGCGTGAGGATTCTTCACCTGGCATCTTTCCAGAGGCCAACAGCTGCACAACAACAGGATTAATTCGGCATTTCTCGTCACTTTAGCCAAGCATCAGATAACGACACGCCTTGCTGTGATTCATTAGAATATTCATATTGAAAGCGATACAAAGACCAGTCTACTATCCTGTACCTACCAGCGGTAACTAGAAAAATCCCGAAACTGGATAATTTGTGGTATTTCCCTATTCATTCATTCACTCCAGTTAATAGGACTGATTGTACATCATGAATATGAAAAAAAACAGAATGATTTATCTCATTCCTGTCTCCTCCTCTTCTTTTTTTTCCTAATTTTTCTCCCTTTTTATTTGAATCGTCAATTCGATTATGTTTTGATAACTCTCTCACACTTTTGTGTAAACTTGGATATGAAAAAAAAAAAATAATTAATGATGGATGTTGGTGAGACCTTCAGTGTATATGGAAAGCTTTTTACTGGCGACATTTTGACCGTAATGACGTAAAATAATAGAAGGGTATAGAGTAAAGATAACGATGTTATAATAAATGAGTAATGGTATAAGGTTCTTTCTTTCTCTCTCTCTCTTCTTATACCTCTTTTAATGATGTTTATTTATTATTTTATTTTAGGACAATAATTTTAAAAATTTCTAAATTTAGCATGCTTTCAGAATTGTTGAACATTGAAAAATTTCTTTCGTTTTTTTTCAAATTTAAGCAGTTAATAATTTTTCATATTATTGTTTTCTTTTAAGAGCGAAAAAAATCGATTAAAACACTCGTTTTAATCGATTAAAAAACAAGAATTATATTCTTAATTATGGAAACATTCTCCTCCGGGATTCGATTTTGATCATTTCTTATGCCAAGATATCCTTGTTTGCTTGTCTACTGCCCTAGGAGGTCACCAAACAGGACATTCAGTCTCTGGCATACTGATTGAACTCATCGATCTATTGAACGAACGGAAAGGGAAATATTACAAAAAGCAGAATCAAGATTTAACTGTTAGAGAAAAAAGAACACGAACAGAAAAAAAAGAGGAGAATATAAAAAGTTTTGTTTTTTTTTTTTGATACTCTCAATTTTCAAGAAGAGAGAAAAAAATAAAATAAAATAAAAATAAAGGATGATCGAGTTTTGGTCTGGAGATATTTTTGAAAATTTCACAATGCCGAACGAACGAAAAAAACAAAAAAACAAAACCTAATGCAATAAAATGATTTTTTTTTAAAGTTATAGTTTTAATTCGAGTTGTTTAATGTGTCACGTATTTTAAAGAAATAATTGGATATTCATCGATTCGTGAGTAAAAATAAAAATAAAGAATAAAAAACTGTCAAGAGGAACTCGGTAGGATATCGTGACACGCTTGTCAGAAATCAAAACTAATCCTCTTTTTTATATCCCAACGTCAGAATGATAGTCACGCGTCAATAGTAGGAAGAAAGGGGATTATTTTTCTTCTAGAGGATTTTCAGCCTTGGTGGAAATGTATCCTTATACAAAATCCCTAAAATTAGTAGACATTGACAAACTAATCAGCATGAAACGGAAATCTGAGATTACCAAAGTGAATTTATCTCACCTTAGGGAAATGTACTTTTATTCAAGTCTTTTAAAGAAGATATATATACATATATACGTATATATATATACGACATCCATGAGAAATAGGTTTTGGAGTAATGGATGGGATCTATCTTACTTCTTTCTTGCATTTATATATATATATCTTTTGTGAAGTTTAAGGATTTTTAACTGGGTAGAAAAATGTTGAATAGTTTCGACTTTAAAGGTTGGGAAGGAGAGAGAGAAGAAGAAGAAGAAAAAAAAAGTCTTCTTGGCTTCAACATGTAATTTGTTGGAAGGAGAAGAAATGAAACTTTCAGGGATATTTTACCAAGATAACGATACCGAGAATGATAAGAATACAAAAGAAAAGCGCATTATCAGTTAAGTTAAAAGGTTAAACGAAGAGAAGATATTCACCCATCAACATTAAGAATAGTCATTTACTAACATAATAAAGGTTAAATTTTTTACTGTTAATGAATTTCTTTGTTGGTAATATTTATGTCTATATAGAAAGAGGGAGAGAAAGAGAAAAATGGCACCGAAAACATTAAAAAAAAAAAAAAAAGTAAAGAAAATACTTCAGTTTTCGACTTCTATACGGCAAGTTAAGAATAACTATGGAGTAATAGAAAATCTATACTTATCAATGATGGAATAAAATAAAAAAATGATAACAATAACCAAGACCGGGAGATAAAAATAGGGAATTGGATTTTTTTATATATATATATATATATATTTTTTCGCTGAAAAAAATATTTTTCGAGATCAAAATTCTATCATTGAATTTTGCGCTTTTCTCCATAACATGTTCAGATCACGTCATCTTCATGGCCAGAAGGCTGTTGGTATAGGCAATGATTCGATTTATACACGTCAGATAACTGTCAGATGATGTTTTGATCATCCCACAGTCTCCTTGCTTCAATTGCTTCCAGTAGTATATATTTCAATTAGAAGCTGGTATATAGCGTGCCACTTGTTTGCAATTTATTTTTATTTATTTATTTATTTTTTAAGTTGCACGTTATTATTCAATTGCACTTATATCGAACTGTGTACATGGACTTCTTCTTTAGTAAATGAATTAAAAATTTTTATAGTTTTTCCGATAATCCGTTTTTGGAAGCGTTACGATAATAAATCATATATATTTTTATTTTTATTTTTTTTTTCATCCGAAACTCATCAAGTTTACTAAATAATAATAATATATTTAAGAAAATTCGATTCGTTATCAGAAAAAATGATAAAAATAATAATGAATTCTATCCGAAAATTAATTTCTGGCCATTAAATCCGAACTTGTTTATCAAATTTTAACTCGCGAAAAAAAAAATTGATATAAAATCCTAGTTCAAGAGAAACGTTCATAAATATATGTGAAGTTTAATCATAACAATTTTTTGATTTTTATATTAAAAAAAAAATTATATTCTAGACTGTTTTAGTAAGAATATTAACGCTTTAAAATTGAATTATTCCATTGATAATCACTCTGCTGAAGTGATACTCAACGTTAATGATTCTAATATTGAACACTTGATTTTCTGCATAAAATGCGAGAGATAGTGCTTTAAGTGTTGAAAGTGTCGAGTGTCGTTGAAAGCCATCACGATAAATAATCTCGATATTCTTACGAGAGGTTTCTTAAAAAAAAAAAAAAGAAAAAACGACTAAAAATTAAAATCTGTACGTACATCAGGCAAAGGGAGTTTTGAAGAGAGTTATTTTGATTCCGTCAATCAGTATTTGCATCATTAAATCGAAAGAGATTGTGAATATCATAATCCATGAGAAATATCAAAAATATCGTCACCTGCAGCATAAACAGAATCGATCCTTTACTTCAAAAAACAATTCTATTTTTTTTTTTTTTCCACCTCATTCATTGTTAAGTGAGATAGTCCTCAATAAGGAAGCTCGACATTTTCAATAGTACTCTAGCAGATTTACTTTAAATGAAAAAAATATTGTTCACAGTTGCTTTTCTCTAATATTCTTCGAACGAACAAACGATGAAGATGCTACTAAATAATTGCCAAAATATAATAAATAAGTCATAAATTCTAAAAATTTCAAATTTTCAACAGAGTGTGTGGGCATACAAAATTTATAGAAAAGAAAGAATGTTTTTGTATTGCTGGAAAGCGTTCGGTTAATATCTTAACTGCGTTATGATAATGTCAATTAACTTGTAACCAATTACGTTTAACAATACAATTAATTATAATATATATATCTTTTCAATTGCTAAAACTGATTTTATAGAAAAATTCAGGAATTTTTTTTTGTTTTTTTATAACTTCTACAGAAGTAGTAACTGATGAAAAAGAAATGATAAAAACAAACTGAAGAAAAGATTCAATAACTTTAATGAAACAAGCATATAAATTATAGAATATGACACTTTCAATAACACGAACAAATTTAATATTATTTTTCTAGTTACTTCGAAAAAAAAAACCCAGTTATCTCCAATATGTTAGACTTATGCCAGAAGAGAAAGAGAAGTATATAACTACCTTTTAAAAAACAGCTAGTACGTTTTTTTTTACTTGTTACTGTAGATGTACAGGGCTTTAAAAAGCAAAATCTTCAATAATACTTTAGCAACCTAAGGTAAAAAAAAATTACATCTACTGAACGTAAAAAAAAATAAAGATTTGCCCTCAATATTCTTCAAATTTTTGAGTAATATTTTTTTTTTGTTCTTTTGTGAGTATTGATTTAGAGAACATAACTTATGGAAAACGTAATTTTCTCATTTAATTATCTTTCTGTACTCTAAATAGTAATTTCATAATTATCCGCACAAGATTATTTTTAGCAGATTTAAATGAAAAAAAAAAAAAGAAAAAGAAAAGAGCAGATGATTATTTTTCTCAATATTCTAGAGAATTTTTAAACTGGTTAAAACAATTATTTCTGCCCTTTAATTTCTCCCAAATACGTTTTAATAATACACAAGTTCTACAAAGTTAATCTTCGATATGATACTTTAAGATTTACCTTATAAAGTAGAAAAAGTTTTATTGGTTCCTGTTTTTTTTTGGTAATCCTCAGAAGACAACTGATGAAACTGCAATTTTCTTTATTTATCAATAATTACGGAACTCGAAGAGCTATAGACATACGCTTAGACTTATTGTAATTATCTCGTCTAGACTACGTAATCGATAATGCAACGGATACAAATTATTTGTGGAGGAGTCACGAGATAAAAAAAGAAAAAAGAGGAAGTTTCGGCAGTAATAAGCTTGCCTTTAACTTATTATAATTGAGCAATAGGATACATTCATAATCCTTTCGCAAGCTAATGTTCCGATGTGACGTTTCATTAGAGAAAATCTGTCAGTTTAGAAAAGTGGAAGCCATCTTAATTGTCGCATGACATAGATGCAACCATAAAGGGAACTCGCTAATTAACAATTTGGTTTTAAATTACTTTCAGAAATGATTCGGGGATCAAGTGAAACATTTTAAACGTCATTTAAAGTTTAAAGGTGGGTTTTGGTTTATTCGAAACCCTTGGAAAAATCGATGAAAAATCTTTTGGAATTCCCGTTTTCCTATGGCATATCTTTTAACTTTTGTCAGTTGTAATAATCGAAACATTTGTCATTTTCCATTTTGGTGGGAAAATTCCCGTAATTAAGATAGAAGAGATATAATCATAGTTGTTGAAAACGCTGTCGTGGTCACATTGTTCTAAAAGGTAGTTTGTCATGAGTGAATAATAGACAAAGCTTGTGTAGAGTTCTTGAATCAGAAAAGCTCTAACGCGGTTTAATTCTGTAATTGGGTCTTCGAAAACTTATGAAAATGAGGTAATGCAACTTGGCATAAGAGCAGATGGAAATAGTACGCTTCAACTACAATCATAATCATCAATCAAATGTTTTGAACTGCTTCAAATGCTATCAATATAGTGTTCGTTTGGTCTAGTCAGGCATGTTTTGATACAAGCTTGCCAACATTTCTAAAACGTCTGTTGACTTCCCACGTTCTTCATCGATAAAAGGTGGAGTTTTAAGGAAAAGAAAATATCATTGAACTCCAAGACTATTTCAGGATAAAAGTATTGATTAGTTTTTAATTATAGATACTTCCAGTTTTATTTTAGTTAAGCGAAACATTTTAAAATTTTCATTTAAATTCATATTACTTTAATTTTCGCAATACTTTGTTTGGGGGGGAAAAATAATTCAAAAAGTTTTTAACGAATTTTTATAAAGTTTAGAATGAAAAATTTACTCTCTAATTGCGCCATTCAAATCGTATAAAAAAAAAATCAAATAAAATTATCGTTATTATGCCAGTTTTTAAATCGATTAACTAGAGCTATGATACGTAACAATAACTTATGATGTAATAATCGTATAAATTCAACCAATAAAAAAAAAAATTCATTTTATTACTTTCTAACTACGTCATCAAAGTTTAAATTATTGTTATGCCTTTTTTAAACCAATTGGCAACACTTACGACATAAACGTAACAATAACTTATGATGTAATAATCGTATAAATTCAACCAATAAAAAAAATTCATTTTATTACATTCCAGTTACGTCATCAAAGTTTAAACTATTATTATTATGTCGTTTTTAAACCAATTAGCAATAGCTAACAGCCTAAACGTAACAATATCTGATGACGTAATAATAATATTTATTTCGACCAATAGAAAAATATCAGTATTACGAATTTTCTTCTGTTATTTAATTTAATTTTAATTATTACGTGCTATATTAAAAATTTATTCATTTTTTTTCTATGTTATGTTTGTTTAAAAATTTATATAAACGATCTCAAGTATTTGTTGTTGTTATTTTTATGGTAATTTATAAAGATATATAAAAGAAAAATCTAATAATTTATAACCTTTATTAATATTAAAAGACAAAAATTAGAATGTAAAGCTCGTCTTATTAATATCTTGTTCCTTTAAAGTAGAAAAGATAAAAGTAGAATTTATATTTCTTATCTGTAAGGATGTCAAAACAATGCTTGACTCTAAACTGAGGAGAAAAATAATAGACTCAAGAGACATGAGAAGTTGTTATAAAACTACCGCATAATAATGAGCATGAAAATACAGAAATTGAAGAAGAAACACTTAATGTTTTGGGATGTGTAGGCATCCTAATCTTTATGATAATATATATGCGCTTAATATTGAAAATGAAAATCCGCTAGAGATGGATAATAATGATCATTTCATGCCAGAAAATAATTACTTAATAACTAAAGTGGAATTTATAAACCGAGTAGTAAAGAGCATCTCTTCTCCTTCTAGTAATTTTTCATCATGAATATAATTACTAATGGAAGATGTATTGATTACGCATATTGTTATTAATAAATGTTATTTTAAGCTTTACTCCAGATAATATTTGTAGTTTGCAGTTCAGAAATGTTATTCGTTCCCAATAGTGTAATCCTTTAGGAGGAGGAGGAACAGGATCACATCCCACCTCGGGGAATCCCAAATCGCGAATACTTCACTCTAAATGATAATATTTGGGATTTTCATTATAAATACCGGATTCTAAATTATATAGGAGTTAATATATGATTCCTACCAATTATTTGTGGGATCCAATTCCCAAAATATCTCTCTATGGTTTATGCTTATCGGCATAATAAATTATTCTGCCATATTTGAATTATTAGAATTTGTAAGATATTTCCTACAGGAGTCGATTTAAGTGGATGTGTGTGTTTCAAAATGAGCAAGAAATCGATATTCCCTTTTCTTGTAAATAAGGAAACATTCAGAGACAAGTAGCATAGTTAATTAGGAACATCAAAGATTGACAAAGATACGCGGGAGTTCATTACAGAGCAGCGATGAAAACTAGGATTACTATAGATGACTAACTTTTATGACTGCTACTTGTGTCTGGCATTTCCTGGTAACTCTACCATATTATAAAATAAATCAGGTTTGTTGGCTGGAAAATGTAAAACGTAGCCAAATGGAAATCCTTATTCTGAAAGTTCAGGAAAATCATTTTCTATCTTAATAGAAAACGATACTGGAAATGTAATCTTCAGCATCTGTAGGTTAAAATTATTGAAATTCTCATTAAAAAAAAAAAAAAAAGTTAAAATTCTCAAAATTTAAATTTGTTTTTAATTCGCTACTTTAAAAGACTCTATGCAATAAAAAAAAAGAATCTAGCAATTTTAAAGAGGCAAATTTATTTTTAATTCGCATCTTTATAAAATTGCTAGATTATTTTGAAGATTTCTTTTTTCTTATTTTAGTTATGCGAGATTCGGGTAGAGGTAACCATAAATTCAAATTTTTCTCTTTCAAATATTTGAGATATAAAAAATATAGAGGATTAATGAATAAAAAATAAGGAATATTGAGGAACGAAAACTATAGACAATTATAAAAATAAGGTAGATGAACGAATAACTGCAGATAATAGTAAGAAATAAGGTAGATGAATGAATAACTGCAAATAATTGTAAGAAATAAGGTAGATGGACGAATAACTGTAGATAATTGTAAAAAATAAGGTAGATGAACGAATAACTGCAAATAATTGTAAGAAATAAGGTAGATGAACGAATAACTGCAAATAATTGTAAGAAATAAGGTAGATGAACGAATAACTGCAGATAATTGTAAGAAATAAGGTAGATGAACGAATAACTGCAGATAATTGTAAGAAATAAGATAGATGAACGAATAACTGCAGATAATTGTAAAAAATAAGGTAGATGAACGAATAACTGCGGATAATTGTAAGAAATAAGGTAGATGAACAAAAACTATAGATAATTATAAAAATAATACGGAAAAAGATAATACAATTTTTGTATGAAAAACAATAACTATTAAATTTTGTTTTTGTTTAGAAAACTTTTATATATATATATATATGAAAATGTTTTGAAGCATTTGTGAATTCTAAAAAGAAAGAATTTTTATATTGAATGTTTTGCACTCTAAAGCAGATATATAGTATAGGCCTAGAATTTTTATATAAGACTGTTATTTACTCTTAAAAGAAAAAAAAAGAAAGAGGAATTTCTATACAAGTTGTTTTACATTCTAAAATAGAAACAGGAAATTTTTATTGAGTTGAAATCTATAAGAGAAATATATAAAATAACGATATTTTATATTCCGAAAGAAAAAAGTAATACAAGAAGTATTCTACTTAGCGTTAGTTTTCTGCTTTATAATAATATTGATATTTATAGCAACTATAAGACATTAAATTTCATGAACTGAACATTATATAAAAAAAAAATAAATTCGGGGAAAAAATTACTAGTCCAGGAAAAAAAAAAATTAAGTTGAAAAATTCGGACCAGACTGAAAATGTTGACTTTACAAGAGTATCAGTACAAAGAGGAAGAAAGTAATGGTTTCTTTCAGATTGGAGAGCCATATAAAAATGTGCAGGCGACTGCTACATTATTGAATGAATGTACTATCTTATCACTAGTCGGGTAGAAGTTTCCTACAGAGAATTACCCTCAATGCATATCACTTCATGGTCATTCACTCTACTCAACTAAAAATAAATATATTTATTCCTTACCATATTGCTTATAAAATTTCGACCTAACGATGAGTTATGGCTTGATAGTATTGTTACCAACAACAATTCTTATAAACATTATTAAATAAACTATATATGGTTTCTTTTGAGCCTTAACATCGTAAAAACCGTCTTATTTTTTTTCCAGTCGGAAGAGAACCTATTAGATTACCTGTTATGGTGTACATCCATGGCGAATCCTACGAATGGAATTCTGGAAATCCTTACGATGGTAGCGTTCTAGCTAGTTTTGGATCTGTCGTGGTTGTATCCATAAATTACAGATTAGGTGTTTTAGGTAAGACAGTTCAATTCTATTCTTGTAAACTTACATTAATTTTCGAGTAGAGAAAAAATAAATAAGGAATAAAATAACTTGTTTTTTTAAGTGCAAATCGATTGAGTTCCGTTTCTTTACGGTAGCAAATCTGTCTATGTTGCAGATCAAATTATTCTATCTATAAATAGAAAACTTTGTTTTGCTAGCTTTAAAAAAAAAGTAATTTGTTCTTCTCAGATAATATTAATTTATAAAATAATAAAAAAATATTTTTTATATTAATATTTTTATGTTTTTTTTTCTTGATATATAGATATTAAGCGCGTTGATAGAAAAAATAAGGGCTTTATCCCATTTAACGATATTTTGTTCCTTCCAAGGTTTTCTTCCCGCTCTAGATGGATCATCTCGAGGCAATTATGGTCTTATGGATCAAGTTGCAGCTCTTCACTGGATCCAAGAAAATATAGGAGAATTCGGTGGAGATGCCAATAATGTGACGATATTTGGACAAGGTTACGGTGCAGCTTGCGTGAATTTACTTATGATATCACCAATGGCTAAAGGTAAGTAACGACGCCAATCTTCTCTTAATTAATACAAACTAGAGATAAATTTAATACGAAATTTAGTATTATACGTCAGATTGATGCTCGAAAATAGGGGAGAAAAATCGATATCTTAAATCTTATAATGTATTCATTTACATACATTGAGCCGCTCGAGAGAGAGAGAGAGAGATACTTCTTTACGTCTTTAATTAATATGCCCTATAAGGAAAGTTATTAAAAATGTTGCGGCTGTAACAAAAGCTAATTTTATGGTTATTT
Organism: Androctonus mauritanicus; assembly: GCA_011317285.2. NCBI lineage: Eukaryota > Metazoa > Arthropoda > Arachnida > Scorpiones > Buthidae > Androctonus > Androctonus mauritanicus. The sequence continues at coordinate 10,882 of WUQG02177765.1, forward strand.
ATAAATTTTTAATTCTAATTAAAGCACTTAAAATTAATTAATTCGTTAAAGAAGTAAAGAAGACAAGAAAAAATATGCAAGTGAGGTATCGAACACGTCTTTATCGGTGATTTTCAGAACATATTTGCTTGGATTATTAGTTTTTCCGGCTAATTAATCAACAGTTACGTCTTAAATTGACGACAACCCAAACACTGGTTTAAATTTAGAATTGTTTACATTAAGGGTCAGCAGTTTAATTAATGTATCGACATCGTTTTGAAAGCCACAAGACGTTCTCTTCTTGTAACTAACCATTCGACGTTTCACGCTTTTTAAATATCAACATAACTCGAAAAAATATTAAAATAAAATTAAATATATATATATGTATGTATAAAAATATTACAATAAATTATTTTGAAACTGATTTAAATTGTATTTTGAAAAATGTCAAAGGTGCACAGGAAAAATACGTTTTTAGACGACAAGAAATGTCAAAGATTCGAGACTGACGAATATCCTGATGAAAAATATGAATAAGTTCCGGAAGAGTAACTTAGATATTATGTATAAAAATGTTAAAATATTAAAAAAAGGAGAAAAATCTATTCATACAGAATCGTCTGAAAGAAGAATCATACTTATTATTTTATTAAAATAAGTCAAGAATATATACATAATTTTTTTTCTCCCTTTTTATCCATTCGAATAATAGCTTTTATTATAATAAAATTTTTTTTTTTAAATATAAATTATCCTTCTTTTTTTAATCCATTCTAAGTATCAATTATTTATAAGCTAATAAAATAAATTTAATTATTAGTTAAAGAAGAAGAATAAAAAAAAAAAAATATATCGTCTTAAATTTAATTTTTGTCATTATTTTTTAATAAATATTCCTATTTAATATTTATTAACTTTACGGATGGAATATAATAGAAAATTTCGTGACGGATAAAGTGACTAATGCGTTAAAGATAAAAAAAAAAAAAAAACATTTAGGACCATAAAATATTCAATACCTATAAATATTAAATTGTGACTCAAGAGATAAAAGTCTCTTCTGGTATTCTGACCTGTGATTCTTATTCAACTGAAGTGGCAGAGAAAAATACGTATCGCTCTCTGAATTGGCTTTTTATGTAATAGCTAAATTTGACAAAATGTCATACCTGACTATGCCAATCTTTATATTAGATACTTTACAGACTACAAGGATTTAATTGACAGCTGCCAACTCCTATCTGAAATAACTTCTCGCGCTAGTATATGGCATAGCTTTAGGCAAAACGATAATATGATGCTCTCTCTATATATATATATATATTGCTCATTCTAGTATCTCTTTGATGATTCCGATTTATGTTTTTGTATGATGATGATAACAGCAACATAACACTTCACCCGTTAATGAGATTACTTTAGCGATATTTCTTAGTAGTTTTGTTCGATTCTTTTTACTTATTTTTGTATTGTTTACCCACACAGGTTTATTCCAGAGAGCCATTATGCAGAGCGGTTCTGCATTGAGTCCTTGGGCAATAGCCAGAGAACCTTTGTTTTACACTCATCGATTAGCTGAACAGTTACATTGCCCCAGTCTTGAAAATCTCGCTTTGTTAGATTGTCTAAGACAACGTTCTGCTTTCGAAATCATGAAGGTTTCTTTGGCTATACCAGATTATCTAACAGCATTCGGTCCGACTGTAGATGGTGTAGTCATACCCAACGAACCTTTATTAATTATGGAAGATGCCAAGAGTTTGTTTGCTAATTACGACCTCCTGTTGGGTATTAATAAAGTCGAAGCTTATTTTCAATTCTCTGCCAAAGAAGAAAGGAACGGTATAGAAATCAATCGACGTGATCGCATGTTGAGGACTCTGGTGCGTAACGTTTTTAGTTATCATCTCCAGCAGACTTTTCTAACAATCGTCAACGAGTACACAGACTGGACTAAATCGGTACAGCATCCTATTAACATACTCGAAGCTACAGCTGATGCTCTAGGTGATGCATTAATAGTAGCACCCGTCATCAAAGTCGGTAATCTTCATTCGTTTATATCTACATCAACATACTTATACGTATTCAATTACCAAACGGAAGAAGGAGATTATCCTGACAGATTAGGCTGCATACACGGTGAAGAGCTGCCTTACGTTTTTGGATCACCACTAGTTGGCACCATGTCACACTTTCCGCAGAATTATACCAAGAACGAAGTTATTTTATCAGAAACAATTATGTCATATTGGCTTAATTTTGCTAAGTATGGGTGAGTAAATTTAATAAACATTAAGTTATTTGTTAGTATAATTAAATTATTTAAAGATACTGTATAAGAAATTTATTTAGTGATAATTAGATAATTCAAACTAATTATTTTTATGGAGTTGTGAACAGATTTTGATACGCCGAACGGATTTATACATTCATTCTTTATCTTTTAATGCTTTTCTTATGTTAATTTTCGTAATTAATGAGAAAGGAAAGGAGAATATAAATTGTACTCATTTAAAACCACTTATAAAACTTTTCTTTTTCTTAATTAAAGTTTTGTTAATACGAAAAGTTAATCGTCACAATTACTTTACTGATTTTCGAACTTCTGATGATGTACAGACTCGTACTTGTTTAATATATTCTATTGCCTGTTCAATGGAATATATTAGGCACTTGAAACTTCACTTGTTAAGTCAAATATAATATTAATAGCCATTCCTTTTATCTTAGTGATCGATTGGATGCGAAGTAAACTAATTACAAGATAGCAGATTAAGAAGAATCTCTTTTAACCCAATATTTGATGTCAGGAAAATAAAACTGTGCACGAAACTTGCACCAGTACAGAATAATGTATGAATAAAATAACAGATTATCGCCATTCCCCCCTATGTTTTTTTTTTTTTTATTTTGTTCAAAGTAAATCAAAAGGATTGATAGCGATCTTAGAAAATTGTCTCTTGTAAATCATGCAAGAGTTATTCACGGTGATTTATAGGCGAGTACAGAATATTAAATTGTCACTACAACCAATCGAAATCGATAGTCAATAATGTAATTTTAAATCAGCATATAAGGGAAAAAAAAGGTATTTGTATTTGTTTTCATCTTCATTCATATTTATCATTCCAAAATTTGAACAAAAATCTTTAAAAAATTCTATCTGATCAGTCGTTAGGATCAACGACGGAGTTGATTTAAAAGAAAAGAAAAAATAAAAAATAAAAAAATAATACATGAATGTTGATGGTGCATAAGCCAACGTTTATTAGTTTTTGCTAACACACAAAAAATACCCAACATGATATAACATGATAGGAATCTGAAAGAACATTGTTGGCTGTTTAGCTATTCTAAACAGATTCACCATATAATATACACGACAATCTTTAGTTTTCAAAACCATCTTGCAGAAAAGTGGAGATAAAGCGAATGAAGACCTCTTTTATCTTCACTCATCTAAAGGATAAACTCGCTTAAGGCTATTTCTAAGGTGTACAGAAAATGAAGAGTCATTGTAAATTCACAATATCAATTTTTCTTTAATTCATTTACATTTTTTTTTTCCTTTCAGAAATGAAAATGTAGCGTAAATTCTAATAAAAATTGAAGATTTCGATGTAATTTTCATAAGGAAAAAAAAAGAGCACTTAATTATTAATGAAACGTGAAAATGTAACTCACTAATTTCTCCTTCAAGAAAAACAAAAATAACGTTTTATTTACTTTATTACACTTAATTTTGCAAAAAAAAAAAAAAGTGGAAGTTAAGTATTACACTTGTATTTTCGAATTTTAAAATAAGAATAACTCATAAAAATGCAAAATTAGGCATGTTTGCACGCCCATAAGTGTCTTACATAAACAAGAGTATTGTAAATCAAGCACAAACCTGATTTATGTGTTTTGTAAAATCAACATTATCTTAATAGCCATAAACAATTACTAAAACAATCATTACATTATCGCTTGCAAGTGATATTATATTTACATATACGATAACATAAATTTGAAGACATCTTTACTCATCGGCATAAATATTTTAGGCATTAAAACACAAAAACGCATCAATTCGGTCAGGCATAATTCGATAATATCAGATTTAGCGCAATTGAAATGCTGATATTAGCATAATTAACACTGCAATCAATATCACATAATCAAGTGTCAATCAACTGATTATCCAGGTCTTATATTGTGTAATATGTATAATATTATGTGCATTGCTTCGATTGTATGTCACTTACATAGGCAATCGCTTATAAGTGACATGCAATCAATGCATAAATTTGCATAATGCAATCATTTAAAACAGAAGTTTGTTTACACGTAAAACAATACATGCCATGTGTTACTAAGTACACTACTATTATTCTGTATAAGAACATTTATAATGGAGGTAATATTTGTTATTAAAATAATTATAAACTGGCAATTTTGCTTATTTGTAATTGTTTTTGGGTGTTGTATATATATATATTTTTTATCGTCTTGGATTAATTTAATTTAATTTGACACGCTCTAAGGAATAGAAAAAAAAGGAAAAGTTTAATTGAAACTGATAATATTTAAATTAAAATTACTCATCGAAAATAAAACCATTGAATGGTGTTTGTAGAAAGCTCTTTTCATCTGATTTTCAAAAGAACCTCTAAGAATGTCTTTTCTTCCAGTTTTATCTGATTACTGTTCTAAATTACGTTAGGATCTTTTCAACAATCTAAGCTGAGAAACAGATGTTTTCAGTGGATGCTGAAAGCAAATCACATCAAAGGCTAAATATTTAGAAAGCCACTACGTTCGACACTCTCCAAAAAAAAAAAAAAAAATCTTTTATGAGATTCTAAAATAAGTATATTTATTTTCTAAAATAAGACCATAAACTATATTTATTTTATAAAGTATTCAAAACGGAATTTTGATTTTCGTGTTTTTATTAAGATGATGAAAGAGTTTTCGTAATTCTTCTTTTTCTTTTTTTTTCTTTTCTTTCAGTCAATAATAGAAAGTAACGAAAAATTACCATTAAAATAATGAATTCGTGTTAAATTATTACTTAACTTCAAAATAAAAAAAATATATATATAAAGCTTAAAAAAAAAAAAAAAGAAAATCTGATAAAATATAACTTTTCCCGATAGAAAAGTCAATTAAATCGTACATTAGCGATGTCTATCCAATGTTAAAAGGACGTTAACAGAATTTATTCTTTTATTAAATTTTAATTTTGACAAGTTAGGAACCGTTTTGAGTTTAAAACTGCTGTGTGAGTTATTAATGAACATTTTTCTACCAAATTCCTCACAATGATGTTTATCGGGTTAATGACCTTTAAGAAGATCGCATCCAGATCATCATAATAAAGAATTTTTATAAAGTAAAATATATATATATTTTTTTTAATATTTATCACACTTAAGATAAATTTAACTGGATATTTTTTTTTAAAAAATATATTTAAGAAAATTCTAAATAAATCATCCATTCAATTATTATTATTACTTTTCTGGAAGTAAATAAATAAAATATATAATATGAATATATTTATATAAATTTTTCTTATATTAAATTATCAAACTGATGTTTATTCTGGTGGAATTCTAAATAAAAATTTTAGCTTCTCTGCTAGAGAAATTTGTGATTTTTCTATTAAGAGATCAATAAAGAAGAGAGAGAGAGAGAGAGAGCATCATCTGTTTGAAAGAAAATGGCGCAATGAAAATAAACTAATTCTTTCTAAGCAATTTTATTTTGTTTTTTAAATTGATTCTTAGAGAAAAATATCTTAAAAATTTGGTCCAAATTTATTTTTAATAAACTAGTAACACAGTTAAGTATCGCTTGAAAATTCGAGTAAAATTCGAAGAATAAAAAAAAAGAGCAAAAATAAAAAAAAAGTAAAAGAAAAATCGTTTTAACAAATAAATAAATTTATTTGATTCTCTAGTTTTTCTAAAATTGAAATAATTAGAAAAACAAATTTGTAATCAGAAAACTTCGATTTTTATATATATATATTTATTTATTTATCTGATTTGATTTTATCGTTTTAATTTAATTTTTTCTTTTTTTTTTTTTTTTATCTAGAGATCCAAATTACTTTTCAACAGAAGACGACTCAATCGACGAAAGAGAAAAAGGAAAATTCGAAAAATTAACTTGGCCCTTGTACAATTCTGTACATCAACAGCATTTGTCTATTGGTAAATATCGTTTTATTATTAGAAATTTTTAACCTATTTAAAAATATATATAAAACAGATTATAAGAAACAAGCACGTTATTGTTACGCCACAAAAATATTGTTACGTTAACAGACAGATTTCAACCAATCGGAGAACGTCAACGTGTACACTTAAAAAAAAAAAAAAGGATAAACTATAAAAATAAACACGTTACTGTTACCTTCATGGGTTGTAACATCATCAAAATATTGTTACGTCAGTAATCATATTTTAGCCAATCGGAGAACGTCAACGTGATATTTAAAAAATGGATAAATTATAAGAAGTAAACACGTTATTGTTACATCATCAAATTATTGTTACGTTAACAGACAGATTTCAACCAATCGGAGAACGTCAATGTATACACTTAAAAAATGGATAAATTTTAAGAAATAAACACGTTGTTGTTACATCATCAAAATATTGTTACGTTAACAGACAGATTTCAACCAATCGGAGAACATCAACGTGTATACTTAAAAAAATGGATAAATTATAAGAAATAAACACGTTATTGTTATCTTCATGGATGGTTACAATATCAAAATATTATTACATTAATAGACAGATTTAAACCAGTCGGAGACCGTCAATGGGTACACTTAAAAAATGGATAAATTATAAGAAATAAACAGGTTATTGTTACATCACCAAAATATTGTTACATTAATAGTCAGATTTCAACCAATCGGAGAACGTCAACTTGCCAACAGCATTCAGTTATGATGCGCTAGATTAGATATTTAAGTGCAGTTTAATTTTAACACCGTTTATATCTCGTATCAGTTTAATCGATAACTATCCTTTATATATAACAGATAATGAATATAAAATGATTAAATTAAGCTAAAACGTCAATCAACATCATAAAATAATTACTAAGTCTGGTTAGTAAAGATAGATTTCATGATAAATTGTTTTTCAATATTTAAATTAAATTCCTTGTACCCGAGTTCAGAAAACTTTCAAATCGTTTAACGTTTAAGTTAATTTAATTCGATACAAATTTGATGCATTAAAATATCAATAATTGAACCAAATCTTCCTCTTTAAAAAAACTTCTTTTAATACTGGCAAACACTCAGAAACGAATAAAACTATAAAACATATAAAAGTAACGAAAAGTCCACCTGGAATTAATTTAATTTTATAAACATTAAATGTGGGAATGATTAGAAAGGAAGTTAAACTAATTTTAAATTTAAATTTACAATAGGAGAAAATTAAGTTGGATGAAAAGAGTTTTATTTCTTGGGGATTTTTAAATAATTGATTAATTATGTACAAATCTAAACTGAAAGGTTACTTAACGGAATCTTCATTTGAATATGTACGTTTGTAGTCATTGATTTCCTTTGACTGTTAAGTGATTATTGACAGAGTGTGTATTTACTTTGCTTCCCATGAGGGCATTAGTTACGGATTTCGATCATTATTCATTTACTTCAGTAATGCGTTGTTATCCTTTATATTTGATAAAATGTAATACTTAACGGTGTATAAACGTCAATGCGAGAAAACCAAATTCTTTGTGAAATATAATCCAAAAAACAATCATTAACACAGACAAACTAATGCTTGGTGTTATGAGTAGTGAAAGACAACGTAACACTTTGCGACACATAATTAGATATTACGAATGTTTATGCTGTGTATATGAAAAAATTTATGAAGAAGCTGTATATAACAAACAGAAATAATTTACATGTATATAACAAACAGAAACACTTTACATGTATACAACAAACAGAACCAATTTACGTGTGCATAACAAACAGAAACACTTGCATGTATATAACAAACAGAAACAATTATGTGTATCTGACAAACAGAATTTTTTAGTGTATATAACAAACAGAAACACTTTGTATGTATATAACAAACAAACAATTTACGTGTATATAACAAACAGAAACACTTCACGTTATAGGAGATCATTATTTTTTGAAACTGACAAGCATGTGTATATGACAATTACATAAAATACAAAAAAAAAAAATAATTCTTTAACACAAGAAATACATTATATTTGTGTTTATGTGTATATTATAATACAAAAAAAATATTTAAAAATAAAAAACAAGATATGTAATAAATTTTACGTGTTTGCGTGATGGTTTAACAAACAGAAAGAGAAACAATATTTTCAGACATAAAAGGCTATATATTTATACACATGTGTAAGAAATTCTTTGTAATGTGCGTTTGCAAACAAAAATTTTGACAAAAATATGCAAAGTATATGCAGTAACATGAGAAAAAATTATGGTATATTGTAATACATCCTCATATCTTATGTGTTTTACTCAAATTTTTATACCAATGTGCATGCTGTCGGATAATCTTCAAGAAATATAAAGCAAAAACATTTTCCAACACACCAGCAAAGTATGTTTATGACATTTTCCGATAGAAAAAAAACAGATATATAGGATTACAGTATATAAAATCGATAAAAAATTAACTTGTTTACCTGTATAGACTGTACAAAAAAATACAGAGTAAATAATTATTTTAAATAAACTTTTTTTTTTTATTACAGTTATGAAATTTAAATCTGTTGTTTTCTTTTTAATGTTTAAAATTTTTAATGCACATAAATAATATTTAAATTTTTTATATTCTATCATTCTGTTATCGTTCTTGTTAAAATTAATTTAAAAAAAAAGCTATGCAGAACAGCTTTTGTTGTTGTTATAGTATAAATATTGATTTTTTTTAAGTGTAACAGGAAAATTAAAATTTCCACCGAAAATTTTTAACTTTTAGTTTGAATGTTCGTGAGAAGATTTAATTTATTTAGAAAAGCATGTTTTATTCATAATGTGTTAAGCAATTTTTATATTTTCATTTGTATACATTTATATACTATATGTATACATATATAAATCATATCAAAGATACATATAATGCCGATTTTATGTCTTATGTTTATCATCATTATTTTAATTTTACGCATTATTTCATGCATGTTTTCTGCATAATATTATAATCACTTAGATATGATAAGCAAAATTATTTTAGTAATTTTTTCCAGCACTTTATGATTATGAATAATTTATAGTTATTTATAAAAAAGATGTTCATCTAAACATAAACATAATATATAAATATATATATATTTCCTCTTTTCTTATCAGTTATTGATTTATTATAAGAATAAGAAAACTATAAAGAAAAATTCCAGAATAAATTCAATTCTACTTTTTGATTTATTCAAGATGAAAACAAAAAGTTAGTTTAGGAAATTTTTTGTTTTCGGAAAATAGTTCTGTTCATGACAAAATACAATTTTCGTTTAGGGAAAAAAATAATAAAATAAAGATTTATACCAATATTTTAAATGGAATAATAGATTAAAATCCATTTTTTTCTGTTTTTTTTTTTTTTGTTTTTAAGTCTGCGGCATTATATATATATATATACTGTTTTAAAGTTAAGTTTGGGATTATAATTTTATACTCTTATAAATTTTCTATTCTTAAAAATAACAATTTTCTATAAAAATTGTTATTTTTAAGAGTTTTGAAAGTATAAAAAAAAGGAACAGAGTTGCATTCGTATACCGTACTGTATGTGGCAGTTCTTTAACTCGTTCAGTTATTGCGTGTAATTAATCACATGCAGTTCTAGATATCCAAATAGCAGATTATATTAACTTACAATATTATTATATATTGAATAATTAATTAACTGTATAGGTGAACACATAATGTAGAAATTACATGTACACTCTCCATATAGAAAATATAATGGATAATATTTCAATATATTATATATTCTCTTAGTATAAACTACACTCTTTTGATATAATATACACTTTTTTTGATGTAATGAGCACTCTTTTTATGTAATTATCACTCTTTCAATGTAAAGAGCACTATTTCGATATAATGTACACTCTTTTTGATATAAAGTATACTCTTTCGATATAAAGTACACTCTTTCGATATAATATACACTTTTTTTGATGTAAAGAGCACTATTTTTATATAATTGTCATTCTTTCAATGTAAAAGAGCACTCTTTCGATATAATGTACACTCTCTTGATATAAAGTGCAATGTTTTGATATAAAGTATACTCTTTCTATATAAAATACACTTTTTTGATATAATGTATATTCTCTGATATATAATGAGCACTCCTTTGATGTAATGTGCACTCTTTCAATACAGTATAATGTGCACTCTTTCGATATAGAAAATATATTCATTCTTACAGTATGCACTCTTTCAATATAATGTACCGTTCTTTCGATACAGCGTTCAGTCTTTCCATATAGAAAATATTTTAAAATAAAAAATTGTTTGTTTACCAGAAGAAAAAAATTCGTGATTTAAAAAAATTAATTTTTTTTCTACTTTTCAGATCAAACGACATAATATATTTATTTATTTAAACCCTTCATTCTACGAAAGAATGTAATTATGGGTGACCTCTTTATTCGTAATGATATACTACAGTGGTTCTCAACCTGTGGTACGCGAGACATGACTAGTGGTACGTGTATAATCTTTAGTTCCTATTTTATATGAGAGATATTTTTGTTGGTGGTACTGAAATTTTTGGATTTTGAATTTGGTGGTACGCAGCATGAAAAGGTTGAAAACCGCCGATATATTATATTAAATAACCTAAATGCTTTGTTCCAGAAGGATCTTGATGATTTTTTTCTAGTCTGTTAGTTGGCACAAATAGCAAGTCTATCTTAAGCTAGTAGAATTGAGGAATATTGAAAGTTAAATTATCCAAAATGAGATCTTCCTTTACATATTTTTTAATCAATTTAAGATCGTAATCTTTTATCAGCTCTTAAAATGAAGGCAGATTCAAAATATTTCTGATTTGTTCTGAATGGTCATTGACACAACATAAATTTAATTTTTCTGATTGTACGCTGTCACATAGCTTCTGACTTATTCAGGTAAGAAATAGCTCCAGATGAATAAATACTTTATACCCAGAGTTTACAAACATTAAACTATTGAGATTAATTTTCCTCCAAAATTTTAAATCAAAACTAGATAAAAATTTCTAACATTTATCACCTTTTTAAACTTGCAAATAATTACGTGGATTTAAAAAAATATGAATTAATTGGAAAAAGTTAGTCGAAAAAAACAAAAGGAATTAAAAATGTTTCCGAAAATAAAAAAATTTAATAATAATAATATTATTATTATTAATTTTTTCAACAAATAGAAATTAAAAAAAAACAGGAATTTTTTAAAATTTCTGTTTGTTTTTATGATGATGATGATAATAATAATAATAACAATAATAATAATATTATTATTATTGATGGTGTAATGATATTTAATTGATGATGTATTATTTTTATTATTATTATTGATGATGTAATAATAATACTAATATTATTATTATTATTACATCATCATCATTATCATTCCTGTTTGTTTGTCATCATTAAATTCCTGTTTGTTTCTTTATGATGATGATGATGATAATAATAATATTATATTATGAGAGTGATGTATGATCTGTTGTGATGTCGGTTTTGTCTGTTAAGATTGTTCTGTCATAGTACATCTTGTGTGTCGATTTTTCTAAGATTGTGTCTGATATGTATTTGTAATATGGTGTGAGTGTGTTTATTAATTTGTGTTTG
>WUQG02177876.1:0-22719 GCA_011317285.2 Androctonus mauritanicus
CTGTGCTCGATAGTGCTTGTAATTCACAGTTGTCTTTTGAAGTATATTGCTATGTACTGTTTTGTATGACCAAGAGTGGTAAAACAAACAAAGAATGGTGTTTGGAGACTAAAATAAAAAAAATTTAGTCATTTTCCCTCCTTTATATCTGATCTCTTGAAGAAAACAAAAACCTTTTTCTTATAATTATGATAAAACATGTATTTAAGAGTTAATTTATTTCTTATTTCATTTCTTATTTTTATTGATTGTGGTCTTGAATATTGAGTAAAAGTGAAGGCTATAAAGAAATTTTGTGTTTAAAATTTTTATTTACAAGATCATGCTAAAGAATTTATAGTGTTTGTAATTGGCAATGTTTTTTCCTGTACAATGAACTCATATATCCTAGCATGTTGAAACAGAACTGGGACATGCTTGCAATATTTCCTGGCCAGAATATGAACTATCGCAATTTTACAAATTTGCTAGAACTGAGAGAGCATATAATATAATATAGCATTGTAAACAGCGATGATCTAAGTAATTTAATTCAGAAATTAAAAAATAAATAAAAGGAAAAAATAAAAGTAGAAGGGGAGGGTCTTCAAATTTGTGATATCATGATCAGGTGATCAAGCTTAGTGTGACAAAAAATGACAAAGAGAAGGAAGGGATCAAAAAGTGTTTAAAATAGCATGACATTGTTTATGGATACTCCTTTGAATATGTAAATCAACTGAGAAAATGCTTCATAATTCTGTTTTAATAACTTTTAAAAACAGATATTTATTAATTTCTTATTTTATTACTTTTACATATTGTTTAATTAAATAATCTTAAACATAAACACTATAAATTTTCTTCTTATTATTTTAAAATTTATTTAAAATCATAATCTATTGCAGTGGTTCTCAACTGCTGTTCCGTGGAACACTGGTGTTCCGTGAAATAATTTATTAAATAATTAAGTATTAAATATTCAAGTAATCGGAATATTTTAATAAAAACAATTTTGCGATAAATTGAACAACTTGGTAACATGTCTATTTGTCCTATTTCTACCCACTTGTTGGGTAGAAATAGGACAAATAGACATGTTACCAAGTTGTTACATAAATAAATATTGATGTAAGTAGCAAATACCAACAAGTGATGGAAACTGACTATTCTATCTTTTAATTATGAGAGACAAACATATGAATCTTCTTCAATTAAATATCTAACGTTCCTTTTGAAGTATTACTGCAACCTAAGGGCTTTCGGGTCTTTGTAAAGAATCCTATGTTTGCTTTTACATTCAATGTTAACAAAATTGTTTTCCTCGTTTCCAAACTTTTCTTTTCGGTCTTATTAATAATTTAGTGTGTTATCTTAATTCTGATTAGTTGTTCATTTCACTTTAATGAGAACAAATTAAAACAAAATAGTAATATTAATTATTTAAATTATTATTATTACATATTCAACTCGCGCTAATGTGATTTCGTTGAGTAAATATGATGCTCGCCATCACTGACTATCGGAAGGGCGGCTGTCCAGAGGCCTCACGATTTTAGGGGCCTCAATTTATAACTCGATATGTTAGGAAAATATATTTGTATATTTTTATACCGTTCGAACTTCAGTGTTTGTCAAAATTTGAAGTTCTCTATCAATGTTTTCGCTTTTCTTGTACACTTATCACTGTATATATATTTTGAAAGGCCTCAAAGGGTGCCTTAGGCCTCGCATTTTATCTCTGAGAGTGTATTTTCGCCATGGCTTCCGACTACTGATGACGATGATGGTAAAAAATTGCGATTTTTTCATGTTCTCGCATGTACTTCGAAAATAATTGTTCGCTTTAAATAACCATTATCCACCCACCCTTTTTTTTTGATGGTTACTGTGGGCGAAAGGATATTCTACAATTAAAAACATATATCTGGCGAATTTTTTTTTTTTAAGTTTAAAATGTTATTTTTCTGTAGAAATGTCTGAGGTGTTGGTCTGGACGTATATTTCAAATACAAATCTGACAGCATTCGGTAGACTAATGATAGTGGATATAACATCAAATAGCTTGGAGCAATAAATATTGGCAAATAGCAGAATAACACACTAGCACATTGCTTTTCCTATTCACTATATAGGGCGCTTTGTGAATCGCGGATTTGTAATAATGTTCGACATAAGAAAAGAAGAGGGAGAACTACTAGAAGATAGGAAACCAGGTTGAAGACACACCCTATCTTTGGAATCTTTCCAACTATCCTTCTTGATGCTAGTGCAGCAATATAACGGAACGATAATCATCACTTTGAAATTCATATCACACAATTTTTGGATCAAAAAGCTACAACAAGTCATTATTCTTATTTTATCATCATTCAATATATATTTTTTTTATAATAATAATAATAATTGAAGAATTGACGAAAGTGGATACACGTTAGATGAAGTGTGATGCTGGGGATAAGAGAAGTCAAATCGGTTGTGGCCACGAAAGTCATGGAAATATATTAATGAATGTCAGTAAATTTAATGCAGCGTTAAGTGTTTTATAACACAAATAAATTTTATTTAAATCTAACCCAAATAATTTTAATTAATTAGGAAATTTAATAAAACCTCTAGTGTTACCAGTACGTTAACAAAAATTGATCTGTAGCGCCAAATTTTAATAAGATTATTCTATCAAAAAAATTTTTTTATCATAACAATTAATGCGTAATTAGAATTTGACGTTAATGAAAATTTCAATTTTTAATTATGATTAAATCTTCAGTGTATATTCAGAATTTCATCGAAATAGTCGCGATCTTTTTTAAGATATTAACTTAAAAAGGCCGACAGATAAACAGTCGAATTTTGTAAGATTCTAGTAATTATTCATTTAGTTCGGTGTTCCATTCACAGATGGCGTTAAGGTATTAGCAGTTAAGTCTAGATGGCAGACGTTTGACGATAAAGGATGAAAGTTATGAGCTTTTCTAATTTTAACGATCGAATTTCGTTGAGTGTAAATTACTCAGAAAGGAAAGTAGGAATCGTTACGTTAATGGAAAGACCGAAGTAAAAATTGCTACTTGTAGAGACTATTTGAATTAGAAAAATAAACTTGTAAGAGGTACATTTATAGGTACACAGGTCTTGATTTACAGTTACGTTTATGAAAGAGTTGAATTATCAACATTAGAGTTTTCTTAAGAGGTGTGCTACTTCAATGAGGTGATTATGTCTTCATTTAGAGATGTGCGACTTGATTTATGCTTCAGAAAAGGAAGTTTAGTTCGTTGTCAATAGTTTCTCTACAAAGTACCTCTAATAATAAAGAACCGAATTATTTTAAAAGATCGTTTGTTGCTTTGACTTTGTCTATCGCGGAAAATTACACGCCGAAATTAATTCAAAATTAAGGAGAAATGCGCGCCAAATGTGAAAACTCGGGATAAGTTTGTTAAAGAAAAAAAGTATCTAGATTATTATCTATGCTTCAGAAAGCCTAAGTTTATTACCATGTTGAAAATAAAGCCATGCTGACATTTTTAACGCTTAAATTCAAAACAAAAGTTCCAAAAGTATACTCTTAAACAACTTTTTAAGATCATCGCAAGGATGATGATCTTTTAAGCAATATAAAAATAATAAAACTTGTTTCATTTTTAAACATTCTGGCTAGTTTAATTATGATGATTTTCTGTAGTTTTTAAACATTATGATCTTTTATAGTACTGAATTGATGTTAGATTAATATTTGGAACTGTTCTGGTAATAATGTTTTCATAGATGGATTCATGCAAATCTTATAATTAAACTCTTAATTTAAAAAAAAAAAAATTTTTATCTGCATCGTCTTTGAAAATTTGACGTTGGAAAGGAAAGAAGTTACAGAGGATATATAGATTATTTGGAGATATTTTTTCAATAGAAGAAATGCCGAATAAAATGGTTTTAAACTCACTTTATATCGCATCTCTTCCTCACCGAAAGATAATTTAATTTTTTCTTCATTTTATAAAATTCTATCGTTTTTCCTGGAGATTTTTCTGGCTATTTCTTCTAATTTTACCATCGGGAAATTTTCTGATCATCGTAAAAACGAAAACCTTTGGCATTCTTCTATATCTCAATAATACAAAAATTTAATATAAATTCCAAACTGTTAATCTTTTCTAAGAAACACTTTTATCCAGATTATTCCTTTTTTTTTTTTTTTCTCTTCCATCTCTGTCTCTCACTCCTTGTCTCGATTTATCCATTCTTGACAACTTTTCTTAAATCTTATAAAAAATAGCCTTTACAACTATTAACCAACACGTAATCTCTTATTTTTCATTTAATCTGATAGATAGGCTTGTCTTCTTTCTGGAAATCTCTCCTGGAAGATGCTGTGGAAAAAAAAGATCTTATCGCACCACGTGATGGAAGATTTAACCAATCTGTACCACCGAAAACTTTTATTATAAATGTAGAAAAACTCCGTAAAACACATAATTAGCGAATTATCTCTGGTATTTTAGTCGTTTGGATAGCGACTGAAGAAGGCCGTCTCAAAGATACAATAACCACAGATTTTCAATTATACTACATTGGATATCGCCTTTATTTTTTAGTGTGCACTCTCAATTCTCTAGAAATTATAAACTAAAAGCCAAACTACACGTTTTGACTTTAATGGAAGAAAGAAACTAAGTCGTAATCCGTCCACAGCAAGAAGTGCAACAGTGGATTCTTGGGGCTTTTTGACCAATCTTTGATGACACGTAGAGTGCCACTGATGGTACACTGGTACTATAGCCATTGATAACACGTATAACAGTAGAAAAACACGTATAGTGGCAAATTCGATAAAGTTTCTTCGTGACTGTATCGACTGTAGAAGGAAAAAGCGATATTTTGTTTCTAACTACTATATACCTCACGAACTTACTTTATGCCACTCATAATCTGGTCGAGTTTGTAAAAAACACAAAAGACAAATCTGGTTTCTCTACGATTTTTTTCCCCTTTTTTGGTGGGGATATCATAAAAAAATGATATTACTATCGATGTTTTTTTGTTGATAGGACTATATAAAATTACATCACACAGAATTTAAGTTATAGTTTAGACTTTTTACCTCCTCTTACTGTTATCATCTGCTATAGAATTTTTATCATTTAATTAAAATAAATTTACATTCTACTGATGTGAATAAAGATATTTATTACTATTGTTATGGGCTTACGAATTACTTAAAATTTTCCATAGCTTTGTCAAAAACACGCGATTTATCTAGGCATAAAAAAAATATGGTTGGCATAACTTAAAATAATTCCTAAAATGTTATCAAATTTCGAAATTCGAATTACTGAAAGGATCTAATTTGTTGTTTCTTTTAAAATTTTCCGATTATTCCAGTAAATTTAGAAATTTTTGAATTTTAATGCCGACTCAGAATAGTCATCTTGGTACATAAGCCTAGAATAAAATAATTTTAAATTAATTTTAGCAATTTTCATTAATTTTAAACATTATTTGAATTATTAAATAAGTCGAATTTATTTTGCTTTCTAAATTTACGCGATTATCATCGTAATTTTCCGAATATTTCAATTTTAATGCCTGTTAAGCATGCCGTCGATTCATAAATTTGACTCAAACAAGTCCATGCGTAATCTGACAGACTTTAATTGTTAATTAGTGCATTAATGAAAAGAATTGGAAGATTTACCAGTTGTAAAATTGCCGATGATTACTTAAATTATTTAAAAATTTGAATTTTATTCTGGCTTTGTTTTCTTAAAAATCTTTTGAATGCGTATACTGTATATATATATATATATTTACGTCACGTAAACTCTGATATTCTCGCAGTGACGTAACTGTGACATCATTTTATTTCAAATGACGTAGATTTAGGTAAATGAAACAGCTAACGAAAAACTTGGCAGTCGTCGAAACTACAGAGAGATTTTTCTTAAAATATTCTGGGATCTATTTTTTTCTAGAGGTTTTTTATCATGGCTACGGTCTCATATTAGTTAAAGAAAAGGTAATGATCCTTTACCTTGTACTTTAATCAGAGGGAGGGAAAAAAAAGTAAAAATTGCTAACTGGTCCGAAACATCCATAAACACCCATTTAAAACAATTTGGAATTTTTCCAAAAAATACCTTATTGTTAAAAATTACGAGTTAGTTTGAGTAGAAAAGGAGACACAAAAGAGACCTTGGGATTTATAATTTGGTCATACAAACCGCTTCTTTTATTAGGGGAAAAGGAAAAAAATTCTTGCTGTACGTTAACTTATCAACAATAGAGAGAAAGAGAGAGAGAGAGAGTATTCCGCTTTGCCGTTTTTTAAAAAACGTTTTTGAAAATAAAGGAGAGCAATTGGACCTTTTACTTTGCATTAATTTTATTCAAATTTGCAAAAGGCATGGACCTCGCTGTTGACAATACTACTCACTAGGGTGCGTTTAGTCGACTGCTTGATGTCAAAACGGAATTTTGTTTTCAACTTTTTTTAAACAAAATTTGCCATTTTGAGAATATTTTAACATAATTTTCTTCATTCTACGATAGAATTAATATTACCGAGCGTAAAATTTGAATATTTAACCAAGGAATTATAAATTTTTACGCATGAACTAACGACAAGAATACAAAGTCAAACTGTGGCGAAAATTTTTATTTTTTTGTTTTTATTAGTCGTTTCTATATTAGTCCTTTAATTTAAAATTTAGATATTATTTTCTATCTGAATTTAATAAAATTACTAATATTTTCATTTGGTTAATTAATAACAAATAAAATAATTTAACTTTAAAATATGTGATAAGTCTGATAATATAGAGATACATAATAATCAAACTGTTGCCAACTTAATTAAAAAATGATAATTTTTTTTAATTTTTATGTATCTTAAGTTGGCAGCACTATCTTTATTAATACGAATATTAATACGTAATTTTGATTTTACGCATGCGTGTCGTATGATTTATTTTTCAATTTAAAATTTTAATTATTTACTAAGATCAATTAAAAAGTATTAAAATATAAAACATTTAAAATTATTATTTAAACAAATAATTAAACAATATATTTAATAAATTTTAAAATATTTAAATAAACTACGTTTTTCAAAATTATGGCAAATTAAAAAATATAATTGTTGTTAACTATTATTAATTTATTAATAATTAATTTATTAATTATATTTTAATTGTTTTATCTATGAAAAACTGCATTTAATTATTACGCATGCTCGTCGTTTGTATTATTTTGAAAATTTTATTCAAATTAAAGCATTTAACAATTAAATTAATAAATATTTTGAAATTTTCAATATTAATATTTGTAAACTTATAAATGATTTTGCTATTACGTAATTTAATAAAAATATTCAATTGATGATGCCATTGACGAACAAAAATAAACAAAAAATAATTTAAAAACCATTAAAAATAAATTTTCTTATTAAATTATTATCAGAAACATAATGAAATATTTAAAATTTAATATTAATTTAGTAATAATTTACTATATAATTTTCAATGTTTAATGACGTCACATTTAAATCATATTAAAGCAAGAATTGTTGTTAAACAATTTCCTAATAAATATTTCAGAGAAGCGATGTAAATATTTAAATATCGTATTAGTACGTAATAATTTATTAGTATAATTTAACTTCCAGTACAATAATAGATCAAAAACGGTTTACGTTTTCAGAAATTTTTGACGTTATTTAAAAGAAAATGATGTCACCGTGACGTCACTATAGTAATACCGTTTTCCGAGATTTAAATGGCGAATAGCTTCTTCCATTACCGTAATTCCTTTCAGGGCGTGTTTGACGTTCATTACGGCAAGAATACACACAATATAACAAAACAGGGGAAAAATATGATTCAGAAGGACATTAATATGCGAAGTAATAAATAGAAAGTAGTGGAAGAGTAAGATGGCGAAGACAACGCCTGCGTTATCTACCTTCTATATCATGATTTATTATTGGTTTGAATGACGTATACATATACACAATCATATTTAAATTGTCAGAAATATGTCAATATTACAAAGGGTTATTAACAAAAGTGCAGGCAACATTCAAATTTCGAAAATAAGCAAGTTTATATATCCATACTCATTTTCTAGAGCACAAGTTGACTTCCTTAAAACCGGACAGTTTTGCGCCGTTTAAATGCGCTCTTCAATCAGAAATTGTTTAAAAATTTGCTTCGAACTCTATCAGCGAAAAATAAAGTTTTTACATATATATTCGTGTGTGTGTACTCGTTAAAAGTGCGCTTTAAGTGTCTAGTTTCAAAATTGCCTTTCAAACATGTTTTATAACTGGTTGTTGTATCTGGAAAACGCGCTAAGTAAATTTAGCAGATAATATTCTTGATAAAAAGTTTAAAATCCGAATACCGGGATTTAAAAGAATTTAGACTTATCAATGTTGCAAGATTCTGAATCCATCGAATTAAATTAAAGCATCCATAGAGGAATTTTTGGTAAGTGGCCTGCCCGCATAGTCACTAGCAGATAAGTGTAGAAGGTTGAAACTATCATTACGGTCATAGGGGAATGACAATGTACCCATTTTTAGTATCTTTACGCGGCTATCTGTTCGGACACAACATGATCCCCGGACGTCTATCTCTTTAGTTCTGCTTCTAGCGTGGATTGCAACTTGGCTTGTTGGATGCTGCTCGCTTTCTGCTGATGTCTGGACACGGTATCGATTGAGTGTTGCGACCAATCTCCCGTAGAATCAACTGCCTTCTGCCATCTCATACATATAGTGGCTTCGGACTTCTTGCCTCTTAACGGTGTCCAAGCCTGATTTCGGCTTTAGATTTTTTAATTTAGCAAACTTTCCTCTTTCTTTTTGAGATTTTTTAAACATTTAAATTCAACAAATCGAAAGAAAATTATATAAAAAAAAACAATAAAGTGGAAGTTGAGTAATTTTCGATGCAAACTTTAAACTATCAATAAGAGCGAGCAAACTTCTGCACACGTTGAAAATTTTAGCTATTCTCATTCAGCACACCTGATCTTAAACAGATATTTAAGGCAATTTTGCACAGCTTCCACACATACGCGATTAAAGTAGGATCTGTACATCTCGACGAGAATCCCTAGCAGAGATGCTTAATCAAATCAACTCACGCACATCACTACAGTATATCTCGTTAGTATACAAATAAAAGATAAATTTCCCTGACTCAGCCCCTTTATATCCCCAGAATGAGGGGAGGGTAAAGCTTCCACACATCACTTCCTTTATAAGGATAAAGTCGTTAGCTCTATTAAGAGAAAACTGTTGGAAGGGGGGAGAGACGGTGATTTGATCGTCGTATATGCATAATCAGTTTAAGGAGAAGTGTCCACAGGTGGTCAGTTGCAGGATAATAGGATCGGGCTAAGGCTCGCTCTAATTAGTTGCTGTTTGGCTTGTTGGTCTACCGCTGACCAGTAATGTGATCAGAGCTGCCTTATACCACAAGGGGATGCTGTTTCCCCATGCTGTGCACGACTTGCTAGGCAAACAGGTTCGATATTATACAGAAACTTTGACAGCAGGCGAAACTGTTTTGATTATTGAACCTGTTGAGGTTTTTAGCACTAAAAGAAGCGATTTGATAATTCTTTCTAAACACTCGAAAGAACGTGTTTTAAATCCGCAAAAAGTTAACTTTTTTATACACCATCTCTAGCGGATAAGTATTTTCTCCTAGAGGATTTAGGAATACTGTTTTTTTTTTTAAATTTTTTTCCGTTTTCGGCTCGAAGATAGCAAGTTTTTGCCCTCTTTACAGTTTCCAATGGGCGATAGTTTTGTCGTGTATCGCATCAAACCCAATCAAGAAAATAACACCTTGTTGGACTAGGTAGAGTGAAAAGGCTTTGGGTCAGTGTCGGTCTCACAGTGACCTCTTGAGCCATGGAGTGTTTTTCCAGAAAGATCCGAGAACGTTGTTCGGTTTTTGCAAATAGAAAACGTTGTTTCGCTAAAACTACACACATTTCCACTTTCCACTCGTCGTGCGATGCTGTAAGTGCAAGATCTTTAGTCATTGACAGCATCAGCTACAGGTAGCGAGTTTTTTTTTTTTTAGATTTTTTTAAGTACTGGACGAGAATTATATTTTACAGTCTGGATGATAAGTAGCGGATAAACTCCCCAGTCTCTAGGGATAACTCTATTAAATTTAGCATTTACTCTGCTATTGTCGCCAACCCGATTTTAATTATAATTAGTCATGTGCAAATTCAAAATTATTCAATCAAATTATCTCATTTGGCGAGGGAAGGAAAGTGGATTTTTTTTTTTAAGTTTTTCTGTAAACTTTAGAGATTTTTGTTTAGTATACAGACAGACATACGAATGGATAAATATATAAAAGCGCTAATTATCGATCTCGAGGAGATACAATCTCTCGCACTCTCTCTCTCTCTCTCTCTCAGGAATGTCTTAAGCAATAATCGATTTTGTAATTTCCAAAACAGAGAAATTAGACACGGAAGAATGTTATTGCACTTCTTTCGATATGATTTGCATTTTAAAGACTTCATTACTTCTTACTCGAGTCTTTGCTACCGGTTTGGGACGACACTTGTTCCGTTTTGTATCGTGCACAATTAAATACACATGCTCGATACGTCACTTGGACGTTCATTGTTTAAAGTCTACAATGTGGGCTTCTTTACTTTGTTTTCAACTTTGTTACAGTCTTTTGTAAAAGTTTTTAGCCTTTCCAAAACTTTTGTTTAGGAGAAAATTCATTACTTTAAAACTTTACAGTTAATTAATTTTATCGCCAGTTTCATTTAAACACTGAAAAAAAGGAACTAACTTCCTTAACCATTGTTAATTTTTATTCATATATACTTATATATGCGAATAAAATTAGGATAGAAAATTATGCCAAGAAAAACGATACAAAGATGCGGAGATGAAGAGCAACAAGAAGAGACAAAATGATGCGGGAATGATAAACAAATGGAAGTAACAGTGATGGAGTTTGTTGAGAAGGAGATTGATTTTTATAAATGTTAACAATTCAAAATTAAATTAAGGATCCAAAATTTCATTGTTGCGTTATTTTCCAAGGAAATTATTACGAGAAAATGCAATTTTTTTTTTTTTTAAGTAAAAGAATTGGAATAACCATCAGAGCATTAATTAAGTAAATCTGGAAAAGGAAAATAAAAAAAACATTCAAAAATGAGAAGGTTTTCGTTTTCAAAGAAGTATTTAATAGGAAATTTCTTAAACGCTATACGTTTTCCATCAAACCGAAAAGGAAAAATGATCATTAAATTTACGCACAATATATCCATTTGACGTAAACATGATCGCTTGATTTCTTTTCAGAGATTGAAGGTTGACAACGGTTATCAATCACCAACCATAAACCTAGAAGATTTTCCAAATAAAGATTCCATATTAAATGTCTTTCTGTCATTTCTTATAAATTAATGTTTATGATAAGTAAAGGTAGCTTGCTGCATTTAAATATTTGCTTCTAATGGAGACAGAGTGCAGACCAGTCTTGCTTAGACTTTGCTTTTCTATCAAACGTGCATTTTTGGATGCTTCAGAGAATTTTACTAAAACTTTGTCTGTTAGTGTGTCTGTTGGTACAAGAGTATAAGAGAATTATCGTACGAATGCTTATAACCTTTTGCATCTCCCAATTACACTTCTTCCTACTCATAAAGAAGCAAAAATAATCTTTATTTCTTTTGGCATTTCTATATTTCCCCTATATATATCCACAAATTATCCATTATCTCTTCTGATGGCCGGAAAGATACAGTTCGCTTCCGTTCACGTGATCGCCTTCACTAAGTTACATATCTATATTTCGCGTGTATACAAAGTTTTGCCTAGCCTATTAGTAACAGAAGGGGAAAAAAAGGAGTAGAAGAAGGAAATTTCTCTTTTAATCGTAGAATTTCGGAATCAAAGCCACATTAACCGAGCGAAGGAAAAAAATACCTATCTATCTCTTTGCTTCCAATTAAACATTTACCAGGTTTCACCTCAGGACGCACCTGCTCGACAAATCTCCTTTTTGGATGCGGATAATGGATGGTACCATTTGTACAGACAAAAGAATGTACGTCATCCTTCCTTGATGTGTCTTGTCCATCGCTCAGTTTGAAAACTTTCATTATGGACGAGTTAGCACAGTTTTCTCTCTCTCTCTCTGTTCCTTTTTTTGCATCCCTTCTCTCGCAATTGCTTCTTGTTTCTAAGACCTTCTACGTGTTTATGAGGCGTGCAAGAGTAAAATGCTGATGAAGGGATTTTCAATTTTGTAAAAAAAAACAAGAACTACAATTTTTTTAAACTTTTTTCCTCCTCTTTTGTAATGTCCAATAACCTCATAAAAATTCAATTAGTTTATACTCTTGTGGTCTCTTTAGACCCTTCTTCCTCGGGGGGGGTTTCACGTATTATTATTATTATTATTATTATTTATTTTTGCTTATTTTTTTTGCCGCCTCCTTCCTCTTGTTCTTTCTTCTGTTACGTGTAAATTTGGCAGATCTTTTAGTAAAACTTTACAAAAGTTGTTTCCGTCCCAAGTGCTTCTGATATTCTTCATTTTTTTTTAAACTTCCTTTCGTTTTCCATGAGGAATAACGTTTTCTTCTCGCGGTTTTATATTTGAAATGATAACTTAGGAGATTCAAAAATCAATTAAGTGACTTCTGAAGGAAGATAACCTGCTTTTTTAAAAACAAAGTGGTTAAATTAAAGATTAATGAGATGATAACTGTGCTTGTTATTCTGAATAATTTGTAATAAATTTCTAGTTAGAAAAAAAAATATGCGTCAATTTACATAAATATCACGAATATAATTTTTTCCGTATTTTATTAATAATAAAGTTGGTTTTTCTCTCCAAAATAAGATAAGTATTAACAATTTACTTTTAGGATGAATCGCCAGTTATAAAAAAAATTAAATATCCAAAAATAATTGCAAAAATCAAATGTTTAGATAATACCCGTAAAGATCTCTTTTCCTTTATACTCATTGAGTCAGAAGGGAAAGAGACATTTACAGGTGTTTAAAAGATAACCTACATTAATTTATTAAAAAAAAATTAATTTTAAGGATAAAAATTATTAATTTTTATAAAATTTTGGCGATATTTTATTGATTAATTATTAAATAACATTTAAGGTAAATATAAAATAAGAATTTTTATTATTATTATTTTTTAATATAATTAAAAATGGGATAATTTGAATGCAAATTTTGATAATTATTAGTAAACAAACTTAATCATTAAATTATATATGATTTTTATTTTATTTTATGTATTAAAATTTATAAAAAAAATTCTACGACGTTATACTGACTTTATTTTATAGCCTAGAGAGCTATATATATATATATATATATATATATATTTATCCTTTAAAATATATAGAGATTGAAAAGATTTCTATATATATATATATATATTATATAATATTTTGAACATCGAAAAATAGTTTAGGAGCAGGTGCATGTTGCAAAGAATGGGGCACATTCATGATCACTTTATACATCGGTTTCTGTCCATAAATAGTACCTAGAGTTCGGGTGTGTCCTAGACAACTTAGACATAATAATGGTTCAGTCTTATAAAAGAAGAATATTTTGTTTCACCTCACAAGAATATTTTATACTGAGGAATACGCTTAATAATTGACAACTAAGTCAATTTATAAAGATTTGGTGGGTCATTTTCGGCATTGTGGTGTGACAGGTGTCCTCCATATTCTCACAATCACTTGAAATAAAGTATAACAGCTGGTGTTACATTGATGCAGGACCACCTGTCGGATGATGCCAGATTTTCGGAATTATCTCTTGATTTATTTTTTATTATTATTTTTATTCCATCCATCGAAAATAAATTGTTATAAGTTTAAAATAGCAGAAAATTAAAATATTTTTCTGCAAGCTGGAGTAATAAAACTGATTCTCTTATCCTGATGGTGATGAGAGGGAGCGATAGCGAATCACGTGATTAGAAACGGTGGGAGCGATGAGAGGTGAATTTAGCTCTGAGACGTGGTCAGAAGTGTGATTAGAGTGAAAAATCACGTAATTAAACAGCTAGCGAGCTTCCTTAAGCGGGTGATCAGCCTCTCGATGAGTTCAAGAAAGCTGATACTTCATCATGTGACTAAATGTTCATTTGGAGCCAAAATATCTACCCAATTTTAAAATTTTCGTTTTACGATTTTTAAGTTTTTTAAAAAATATAACTTTTAACAATTTTAAAATGGCGAAAAAAAAAATTCTAGGTACGAATTATTTTTCTTAACCATTACTATAAAAGTGGATTCTAGAAACTTATCTACCATTAGAGAAGGGGAGCAACAGTAGAAATCGTTCATTCATCCCATGCACGTTACAAATCCAGCAAAGGATATGCCACATTAAGTTGTCAACGAAAACTGCTGAGCTGTGTACTTAGAAACGCATCAACTTCACATAAATGATTACAGCTGGTATTACATTACTGTTATCTCTCGCCATTTTTCCTTTTTGCCTACATATTTCAACATGTAAATTTATTTACAACTTAAATTATAAATTTAAAACCGAGTAAATTATTTTTTTACAAATAAATAAAAAAAATTCGGTATGGAATAAAAATTTTTTGAAGATTTTTATATAAATGCTTCTCGACTTATGTAAAGAGAAAGATTTAATGAGCATCGATTGTACAAAAGAGAAGATACGCGAGAGGTTTTTAAATAATAAAAATTATATAATCCTTCCATCCAATTTATTTTTATTGTCAAATTAATTAAAAGTATCTACGGTTTAATTTTGTCCTTAATTACGAATTAAAAATTAACAAAAGAATAAAATATTTTTATTAAAATTGCGATTTTTTTTTTAATTTTATTGTAAAGGCAGCTTCTCCGCCAGTTCTTTGTTGCTTGCAAGAAAGATACAGTTACGTGATTAAAAATTTATATCGGTTAGTAGGTTAATGCAACGGTATATATGGCTTTAAAATCTTAAAAAGAATAAAATTTTTGTTTGTTAGAAATAAATTTTTCTATCGCTACGAGAATTCTACTAAACAAATATGTATATATATATATATATATATATATTGATAAAATTTATATTTTTTTCAAAGCGGTTTAAGATGGATAAAAATGCATTCATATCCACGAATTTAATAATAAATTGGATTAAATTTATACCGAAGTAACTTGAAAAAGTTGAAAAATTCGGCATTTTTTTTTATCTTCAAAAGTAACTGTGAAAGAGAAAAGACGGAAGGAAAATAAAGGAGAATCAACATCGCATACGTATATAATTTATAACATCACCGTTTGAATTTATTTATTTCAAAAGTGACGGAGAGTTAATGCGGTTATTCAAAATTATGGAAAAATTGTTATCGGGAAGGAAATTTAAGGTCTCATATTTATGATGTAGCTTATTAATCTCATTAAGTTACTAATAAATCCCACATAATTCCCCACCCAAACGGTAGATCCCGTCTCGAAGGCTCTATAGCTTTTCTTTTTCTCCTCATCCTACAGCCTGGGGTTTCATAAACGGCACATCGTTAACTCGGTATCCCTAGGGTCCTCTTGTGGCCCGTGGGCAAACGACCGACTTGGGAACCGTCACTTAATGAACGTTATCGGGACCTTGAAGAGGGGTAGTCTTGTCAGCCCCCAGCTGTCGATGCTCAGGGGGGACATTAGGTACATGTTGCTCTGACGGACCGACCGTGAAATATGGGGGACCACAACTGATCTGTATGCTTCGGGCAACAGATGTACTCTGCATCTTGGTCTACGAAATAGTGTCTCCAGGCGAACCCCATCATTCTTTTCCTTTTTTTTTTTTTGTTATGGAATCGGAAGTGTTTCGTCAGTTTTTATTATCGTACAAGTTGCTCTGATTGTGCTAACTTGTGTCAAGAGTTTTATTAGAATAAAATACTCCGATGCTTACTTTTGTCCTGCATTTGAAGTAATGCCACAAATAAAAAATATAAAACACGCTTATAAACAATTTTTTTTCTTCTATAAGGTTACTTTAATCTCTAATTCAACTGGAATTTAATAATCTAACGCCATTATAAATTTTGTACAAGAGTGCGATTCTTCAGGAGAGAAGAGAAGAGTGCATACAAATAATGTTAGAAGTGGGATGCTAGAGAGTATAAATAATATTCTCTTGGAGTAGAAGTGTGATTCTAGAGAATAAGAAGCACATTATAGAGCGTATACAAGTTATAAAGTTTATAAAGGAGAGAAGTGCATACTGTAAAGAGTATGAATGCTATTCTGTAAGAATATATGGAAAGTTGTTTAAAAGGAAGAGAAGAAAATTTTTTTTTTTATCGGTAAGAAAATAATTTTTAGAATAAAACATAATCGAAGAAAAAAATATTCGATTGGTGTAATGAAAGTTTGGAAGATAAACCGTTCTGTTTCAGTTAATTGAAGTTAAGCACAGTGTATTGATTTGATGTCCTGTTGTGACGTGGAGCGAGTTTGCAATTAGCAGAATACATCTCTGGGGTGTTAATGTGTGCAGACAGACACATTGATGTACGACATTGATGCGTGTTTGTTGAAATAATTGTGTAATTACTGGAGATGTTACAACTAACATAAATGGAATGAAGACAATGGACGAATATTGCGATTTTAAATGATGTGAACCAAAAGTATTCTATGCTCGCCAAATATTCTTTACCATTCGAAACTATGTCAGAAGGATGAAGCAGATATGTTCATATTAGCATATTATCAGAACGACATAAGTAGAAGATAATCGACAATCACGCTTTCTTGATAGTTACATGTAACACGCGATGTCTCACTGACCTGTAGAAGACCTACAACGTTCCAGTAACCTTGATGGAAGACCTAAAATGTGCTCAATGATCCATCCGAACCGTTGGAAGATCTATTAATGACTCACGACTCCGTTTGACTCGACAGAAAGCTGCTCCCGATGCAAGAAGGAGCAACTAATCGACCCGTAGAATTTATGTAACAGAGAAAAAAAAAATAGGAAGATCACATAAATTCCCAAAAACTAATTAACAACATCGCAATCAAGACTAGTCGAGTTTATCTATATAATCACGAAAGCGTAAACACACGTACAGTTTTACGAGTATCGATCACAATCAGTAGATAACGATCAGCGAGAGAGAGAGAGAGAGGAACAAAAATCGAAATGATCCAAAGTAAAACTAGTTAGTTTGGCCGCAGGTTCCGTTTGGCCAACAACGATTGCAATTTACTGGAGCAAATTAGACACCGGTGACTTTCTAGGTCCGTTTTCACAAATGACACCATCAGTGCATCCCAAATCTAAAAGTCTCAGCGGCATCGTAGAGAAGTGTACGGTGGTGTAACAAAATGTCACTAGAAATGGGCGCTACGTTGAGGAGTGGGGCAGGTGCAACTTCTCATGCATATCCCCAGGAGACGTAGCAGAGTGTGGGGTATCTATTGTTGAAACTACTACCACACCCATAAATCCTAAGGATAATCCATTCTATTAGGATCAACTGCCAGCAAGAATTCATCTAATTCTTGAATTTGGTGGCAACTCCCATCAGTCCTTGTTTTATGGAGTCATTAATGTGCTTTCTTTATTTAGCAAGTGTGAGTGGAAAAAAGTGTGCTGGGGATTGAAGAACAGATTGAAGGTAATGGACGTATGGTGTCATTTGAACCACACCCTGTTTGGTGTCCGAAGTTAGACCAATTTAGTCTCAACTCTTCTATATCATGGATATCACTAATATATATTTTCTACATCATTGGATGTAAGCTGTTAGATTAAGCTAAATCTCAAAAAGTATCTTCAAAAGGTGTTCCAATACCTTTATCTCTTTTTCGTCATAGATTTGGCATAAATTATTTTAGGTTAGTTGACTCGTTACGCTTCAACCACACCTCGTTTGCGATCAGTTTACGTACAAATATCTAATTCATTAACAAAACTATCAAATTATTCAGAAAGATGTTAATTTGCATAATTTTTAATCGTATTTTTACATAAAAAAATAACTCAAATCATTTCAGTAATTGTTAAAATAATAAATTAATTGGAAACAGATGTTATTTTTAATGTGGTTTCTTTGACAAAAATTCATTAAAAATTTAAGTAAAATAACAATTAGTCCCAGTAATAATCGAAAAAATCACAAATAAATCATACAAATAGTAAAAAAATGCTACAATCTAACAACCACTTTCTCCCATGTTAAGTGCCACATCTTTTATTATTTAACATAAGTTCACTTACTCCTTATATTTATCTCAGCATCCCATAAATTTTCTTTCTGATCATTATAATCACGTAAGTAGAGTGATAATAGTAAAAAAGGAAAAAAAAAAAGAGAAGAGCAGCATGTGATGAATTCTTTTCTGGTGTGGCACAGTGTGGTTAAGGGGACAATGCCATAAATAAATTTAAACTCGCCTCAGATGGGATTAGCTAATGTCATCTTAGTAATTGTACTTGCGAGCTTTAATGTACGAAATTTATGATACGAGCAACGTTTCTCTTCTCCTCCACTTTACGCTTTAAGCGCAAACCTGCTGTAGCAATTCTTTTCGTTTATTAAAATATTTTTACACCTTTAGTAATTTATTAATTGCTTAACTATTTTTACGTAATACTAATTTATTAATTGCTTAAATTCTTTGCGCACATATAAAAAGATCTATTAAAAATTAAAGAAACATCTTTAGTTTTAAGATAAAAATTTAAAGGATTAAATTCCTTTTTAATTATTATCTTTTGTTAAAAGTAATTTTTGTGTAAAATTTTCTATTTATTTTGATTTTTCATATTTTTTCCAATTTCCTTAAATATTTTTTTTTATATATATATTTCCTGATTTTTCAAATATTTTCTTTATTTTCTCTAATTTTTAAAATATTTTCTTTATTTTCTCTAATTTGTTTAAATATTTTCATTATTTTCTCCAATTTTTAAAATATTTTCTTGATTTTCTGTAATTTTTTTAAATATTTTCCTTATTTTCTCTAATTTTTAAAATATATTTTTATGTATAAAAAATTAGGAAAATTTTGAGAAAAAAAAAATGCTAAATTTTTATATTTTCTTAATTTTTTAAAAATATGAAAAAATATTTGATAAATTAGAAAAATTAAGAAAATATAAAATTTTCATAACAGCAATTTCTTGTATGTCCTAGGAACAACTTTTGTCTTACTTTCTTTTGTCTAGATTCTTAAGAAAGAGGAACAGATGTTATTATACTATTGACACTCTTTATGCTAAGAGAATTTAGACATCATCATCTAGCGAGTGAGATGCTCAGGAGCAAAATAAAAATAAATAAATAAAAAAAATCAGTGATGACGATTCTTAACAAATCCAATCTAAGAGGAAGAGGAAGAGTTTATCGCCTCGGAGGAAATGCTCACTTTGTTGATCAAAATTCATCTCGCTAATTACTATCTTGATATTAAATATGTTTGCACATGACTCTAATTTCCTCCTCTTCTATTGACATGTTACAATCGAATGAAACCGTCCATTGTGACTCTTGGTATTTAATTAATCCATTTTCTAAAGAAGTTGTATACATTATAATTTTCTGGAATTTGATGAAAGAAAAAGGGACGATTTAAATCGTTTTTTTTCTTCCTCCTCTTCCTTCTTGTATCGCGAATCGTAAAGAAATGCAGACGTTATAAATAACACAGTGGACAAATTTCTGATGCCATCATTAGGGTGATGGACCCTTTTGCTAGACGAATGGACGAATTTGGAGATATGTTCACGTGATCTAACAAAAGCGAATGATATTTTGGGATGCAAAGCGTTAACTTTCGACTGTAATGGTTACAAGAAGTCCGAGAGATGGATTGTTGCTCTTTTTTTCCCCCTCTTCGCGTTGTATTTTTTTCTTGTTTAAAGGTCGAAGTGAATAATGGAATAGTGGCTTTTTTGGCGTTAGAACAGTTGTATCAGCTATTTAGTATTTGTCTCTTTGCTAATACTTTGCCAAATTGCGCCTCTTTATCCAGCTTACCCAGATTAAATCTTTCTAATTTATCTTGCATTTTTTTCTGCATTCTTATTTAATTTAATCCTCCTCTTTTAACTAAATAACCGAAAAATTGCTATTCTAGAAGAAAAGACGAACGATATCCTTCTCAATTATTCATTTTATGTGCTACCTTAGTAACAATTCCATTCGTTTCTCCGTTGTTTAATACATCGCCGAATACCGACTTCTACTGCAAGAAACCATTTAAACTTTTTCTACTTATTGATCTAAAAACTACTACTACTACTACTACTACTACAGTAACAAAACGCCATTACTGCGATAAAGATTTAAATTTAGAATAATTATAGCAATCAATTTAATGCTATTAGAGTAAATAGCCTTAAACACGACTGTTATAGAGCAAATCAATAGAGTGCTTAATTCAATATCGAAAGCGCTACTACTACTACAGCAACAATATCCACCAGAGTACGTAGCATGCCTTCATGTTAACCAGTGGTAACGAAGATGTTATTAAACTCCACTAAATTGCATTTTTCTTTCACGAAAATCTATCAAGATTGTTGAAGTTTCAGGAAGCTCTTCCTTCCAAAAAAAAGGAAGCAAGATACATGTATGTATATACGCTGTATATATATATATAAAAATGACTTAGTAGAGTGCAGGTAGAAGAATTTAACCTGAGGCCATTCGGATACTATCTCTTACATGCAAAAACAGTACGCTGCATCACCAAATATCAGAAGAATATCTTCTTAATTATTAAAGACCGCAAATGCATTTTTAAAAGTATTTACACTATTTAAAATAAAGTCAATAATTTACTGCATACAAGATAATTGTTAAGTGGATAAAAATGTATTAAGATATACGCATATCTATAGATAGAAGAATCTTATTTATTTTGCGAATTAATGCTAAAGCAGATACTGTTTTCTTTTTTTTTCTTTTAAAATAACAAGTTGGAGACAAAAATATAAATTCTTTTCATCCTCCGCCATCATACTATGAGAAGAGTTATATTCGGACATTTTTCCCTTCTGTAGAGATGACAGTAGTGACCTTTAAAACCACTCCCTGCATTTTTGAAGAGTACAATATAGACCAATCTATCTATATCTGGGCTTCAATGTATATAGAATCAGTTGAAATGTAGATTGCTGTCCGAATGCTATACTGGACAGTTTTATGGTCTCAGATTTGACGGACTGAGGGTAATGTTGTTCAACCATCATATATAACTACCTTGTCGACGGGCCCACTATCCCTTAAGAAAGAAATACTACTGGTTGATATATATACGTACATAAAATATCTTTCTCGATACCTATTTTCGTCGGTTTGTGATGTTTTGTGGATGCTGCACATCGCGATGATGATGCTTCTCTCTCTCTCTTTCTCTCTTTTCTTCGTCATCAATAGCTATAAAATCAAACTTTTAAAGTAAAATATATAATATTTTTCGATTAATAATTAATAAATAATCGAATTCGATTAATAAAATCCGTATTCATCTCGAGCTTCAT
Organism: Androctonus mauritanicus; assembly: GCA_011317285.2. Lineage (NCBI taxonomy): Eukaryota > Metazoa > Arthropoda > Arachnida > Scorpiones > Buthidae > Androctonus > Androctonus mauritanicus. The sequence goes on from WUQG02177876.1 coordinate 21,551, forward strand.
CTGCATCAGTTACTATACGTTCCGGATGATGTTAAACAGTACGAGTTGCATATTAATGTTTATAAAATGCAAAATTAATTTTTAAAATATATTTAATAAGAAAAAAAAATCCCGCTCGTCGTAAGAATTCGAATGTGGGAGCTAAACAAAATTAAATAGTGAAAGTATAGGATAATATAAGTACTTAAGATAACTGTTACGACTTTGGATAACTACTTTTGATCCAGAATCTTTTTAGCCTTGAGGTATTCGTTTTTTTCCCTCTTGTATGAAAGACGTTGACGATATTAGAGTCCAATGACATCATACTTGGGGAAGAAATAAATGAGGTCTAGAGGTAAGCTGTTAAAATTTATGTACACTTATCCATTCCCTTTAGACTGTCATAAAGAGCATTGAAATGAGGTCTCGTCCTGAAAAAATTCCGAATACCTCAACTCCTTTATAATCTAACTTTCAGTTTAGAAAATTTTATTAAAGGGTATATATTATGCGTAAGTGAACAGATTAAAGTTTTAATCTCCGGAATTAAAATCATTTTTTTATCGTTAATGTTACGCGTAATTTATCTCACCATAAGTCCGAGCGTAACACGTTAAAAGAAATTTTCCAATTACGCACATTCGTCTCTCCAGATTTTTAAACATTCGACAATTTTATAATTTAAGAAATAAAATTATTTTTAAGTTTCGAAAAATGTTTCCACATCTGGAAAAGCATTTGTAGAGATTCGATTTGTGGCAGGAGAGGAGAGCGAGAGAGAGAGAGAGAGAGAGAACAGACTTTAATCAGAAAGCAGTAATGAGGGGTTTGAAGTGTACAAGTAGTTGTAGTCATCTGTTGACGCTGTTTGACTCTACAGGCATCATCCAAAATTGCGATATTTCATGAATAAATGGCCAGTTCTGGCGATGCTAACTGCATCTATGGGTGGGACAGGTCGATCTGTAACGTTGTCGTCCCCCAGCAGTGAGAGAGGTCAGCTGGATTGTGCAGCAGCGTCATAATCCACACTTGACGTTAGTTTTGCTGTGATATTTCAAGCGACAGAATGGTGAACGAGATAGGATACTCGGTAACGCTTCTAATGACAAGACAAGAATGCTACAAAGCGTTTTGCTTGTTCTCCATCAGTCATTTCGGGATGGAGCCCGGGGGGTGGAAAAGAT
>WUQG02177987.1:0-22718 GCA_011317285.2 Androctonus mauritanicus
CTATTCTATTAGCGTTATGATGAAATCTTTGTACCTGATGATGGTGGGTGACAACTGCCAAAAGCATTTGTATGGAATAAAAGCTCTTTAACCATTGGATTACTGCCAAAGAGTGCTTATTTGGAGTCTTAAAATACGTTTGATACTACGAATTAAGATAGTTTGAGATACACAAATGAGTTGCAAAAACACATTGCCAATCTAGAGAGACTGTACCCCCTCGAGAGTATCCCACTTTGACGAGGTGAGGGGGCTTACCAGCTGTCACTATGCCTGTATCTGTTACCAGGCCGGTACATTCATAGTGACAGGGATTACTAAGAGGTACTGTGGCAGGTCGAGATACCAGTGTGGAGGGACCACACACCATAAGCAAGTGTGTGCAGATGCTGGTGTGTCTTGCGGCTGCTGAAAGAAAGTGGCTCCACCTAGTAGGCTTTCGTTGGAAGCTTCTACTGGTTTGTCCTGCTGTGGATTAGGTTGGCTGCTCCAGGTGTTGTCCAGGCAGTGAACCTGTCATCCAAGGTTTGCACCCACCTTGGCATTCAGTATTGGCTGTCCCCTTGATTTTGGTTTCGGCTGTATGGGGTAAGCAGAGCTTGGCTGCACCCTTCTCTTGCTGATGGATGGCCTTGTGGGTTCGCCTTCCGACCTCCACAGTCCCTGCAGTTTTGGGATTTAGAATTGAACCACCGTATGCCCTACGTGAGATATAAGTCCTCTAATAAGGGCCCAATCCCAAGGCGTTGTACCATGCCAAAGGGATGGATGGCCGAGGAATAGAAACCGTTATGGTGCCCATCCGAGGGTTGGACTTGCTCGGGCTGATTGGGTTTTCCAGAGGCCAGGGTAAGCTTGCTTCCCTAGGGAATCATAAAACCTCAGGGAGTTGATCTGAGCGATGTCAGCCATGGCAAGTCGCCAGGTGCCCGGCCATTGCACGGAGTCGGTTGATATCGTCTCAACGATAGTTCACTTGCCATGCATGGTAGGGAACTATATCAGTGATCGAACCAGGGAGATTCTCGCCCTTTGCGGGACTTGTTCCTTCAGTTTTGTCTACCAGCAAGGTTTCTTACTGGTGGGTTGGCAGGATCTGTCAGCCCTCTTGTGGGTCTCAGCTTGAATAGCTGGCCCGATGGTTGGTTGCCCTGGTGACGTCCCCTTGAGGAGGAATTGCTGTGATATATGTAACAGCACTTGTGGGCCCCGGTTCCTTTGGGACAGGGGCAGTGTAATTGTCTCTTTGTGCCTTACGTCCCTCTGTGGACTAAGGGAAACTCGGCGCATTAAGGTTTCTTTAGCGACAATAGTGCATGGAATTCGGATGCGGTGGTCTTACCCCTAGGCCTGGCAAACCTGAGCGAGGCCACTGCGTCGTGTCCCCTGCACTCTGTGGATCCAGAGGTGGCAGGTGAGACTGCACCCGAGTGGCAGGCTATGATTATGCAGAGACTTTGATAACTAATACCTTTATGGTGGGGCAGATATTAAATGACGAGCAAATTGATATAGAGATTGTACTAAGGCTTCACATTTCTATTTGATGCAAGCAAAGCCATTTCTGATACTTGACCTGAAATTATACAAAAATCAAATTTCCACAATATTCTGAATTTTAATGATTGGGAATCTAATTTGCATTTAAATACAGTAGAACCCTGTTTTTATGTTTTTGAGAAGTGTTGATAAAAATTAGGTACAAGTAAGATTAATGTTAAATTGAAACTTTTTATTTTAACTTTAAATGTTGAATACATTAAAATTTAAAAAGTTAAAACTACATACTGTATTATATAATATTTAATGTATGGAAAAAACATAAGAAGTTAACGATGATGGGCAAATAGTTATTTTGGCATAAAGAAAGAATCAATTGTAGTTTGTTTTTTTGAATGCAATACTACATTCATAGATCAAGCCTTCATCATTGCACTACTGTACACATCTTGTCCTCATTATTGTTTTATTATCTTATATAACATTGTGTTACTTTCCAGTGTAACACAGCATTACATAATGTCAGTAGAAAGACTCGTGGGCTATGTTTTGGTTTTACTTTTGTATTCATTTTACTTTCTGTTTCATAAGATAATGTAGTGTACAGTATAATAAATTGGTCTTTTGTCGAAAAAGTTTCACAAAGATTTCTTGGATTTTATGTATAACTGCAACGAAATGACTCTGGTGGAATAAAAATAATAGCAACAAATGCAAAAATGTATAAATGGAAAACATGCAAGTGGAATGATTTTATATGCAAAATCGAAATAGTGTACAAAACACAATGTACAAGTGTGAAAAATGTAGACGTGAGAAATGTATAAATGGGGTTCTACTATATATCACACCATTGGATCAGAGATTCAAGCCCATGGAATTGGATTAACCAATCACACAATTTACTGATTACATCATTGCTATAAGTACCAGTGGTCATAAATCAAGGACTACCTATAATTGGTTATGCAGTAACTATTAACAGATCTATTACTGATTCATATAATTTGCATTTATTTTTAGCCTATTTCTTTTAAGTTTTTATAATTAGTCTATTTTTCTAATTCTTCACTTTATTTTTTTTGTTTGAATATAAGTTATTTTACCTAAAATCAAACAAATTATATAGTGTGTATTACAGTATTTTAAAATTGCAACTTTTTAATTTATCAAAAACAAAGAAAACTATAAACATTGCATAACATGAAAAAATTGTAAGAAAGGAATACTGTATAGTATTTGAGAATTAATAATTCCAGTTAAGAAATGTCATTTAAAATTATACATAAAATTTCAAATTTTTTAATTTTTAATCAAAATTTTTTTTTAAAATCTCCAAATTGAAAAAAATGTCAGTAACTGTTGAAAATATTTAAAATTTTGCTATTTCACATGTTAAGAAATTCAAAGTAGAAATTCTGAAACTTGTACTTATGGAAAATCCAAAAACCTATATTGGATATAACTCTAATGAATGCAAAGAATTTATTAAAGTTAGTTTTCACAAAGTTTCAAAAGAAATATTTTCAAACATTTCAAAAAATTAACACATTATCTGGAATTAATTTTAAAAATGTAGTTCTTTTTTTAAGTATTTATTTTTTCATCTATTATTTACATAGTTTATATTAGAGGTAAATAATAGTAATAAAAATTGTAAATTGTGATTTGTTTTATTATAAGTAATAAATTATTTAACTTTTACAAAATCTATTAAGATAGTGAAAATAATCAATAAATAATAAAACACACAAGAAAAAAATTAAGAAATTATATACAATTACAATGATCACATCTGAATTAAAAAATGATTTACTATTCTTAATTTTTAGGATATCAATATCATCTTTTTGACTTTCCTTCTTATGATCCATAAAAAATTATAATAATATATTTACTGAAAAGGATCAAAATAAATCAATATTATCAAATAAAGTTTTTAGTTTATGCTTGCAATTTGGGCTTGATCTCAAGTAATTTTGCTAATATTCTTCTTAACAGTAAAACATAGATCTAATAAAAAATACTGTGGGATATTATTATTATTATTATTATTATATAACAAATAAATGAGGTGCATAATAATAAAGTTAATAATCATGATTCAGCTTACCAGTTAGTTTTAAGAAATATACAGGTACTCTTCACTTAACCTACCTGTTTAACAACTGCTCGAACTTATGTCCAAGCTTATGACTTTTTTTTATGGAAAATTTGGTTTTTGCCCATATGCATCACTTATAACCTCTATTACATGTAATTCCCTACACTTATAGTTCCAAAAATCTGAAGAAGAAAAATACTTTGTGCATAATTATGATATGTCTTTACAGCTATGAGAACTTAAGCGATTAACTTGTTCTAAAAATATACGAAAAAGTTACTTGCTTACCATTCAATTCATTCTACGACCAAGTTGTAGGAACAGAACGCAGTTGTTAAGTAAGAAGTACCTGTACATTTTTATAATTTTATGATTATCTGCAAAACAAACATTTCTACTCAAAGAATCAAACATAAAATTTTTGCAGAATATCTAAAATCCATCTATGTTAATGAATTTCATTTGTACTATATCTTTTGCAAATAAATCAGAAGAAATAGAAATCATTGAAAAACTAAAAGGTTATCAATTTTATCTAATGATGTTAATTATAAACTGTTGCACATTTATACTTTGAAATTAACATAATGAAATAAAGCTGAAAGCTCCATAATCTTTCAATGCTCTGTCTTCTAATTCATTGGTTAAGAAATATTTATCAATCAAAATTCATCAAAATAAATGGATTATACTAGTGTTATCATAGGTCTGATTTTTCCAGAACCTCAATTCCTTTATAATCTAAGATTCCTTCCAAATAAAAATTAATATATTATAATTACTTTTCATTATATATGCTCATATATTAATGTGTTACATACAAAAATATAATGTGAGTTGTTAGATATTAATACAAATACTCCTTGGCAAAAGTATTCTTTTTTTATGCTCAGTCAGGAATGTCCTTTTTCTTGAAAACTGAAATATGGTAGGTAACCTTAAATTACAATTATTATACATTTTATCAATTTTCATCTATATTACTTAAAATTATTATTATTTTTATTATAAATTTTATATTTTGAAATAAAACTTTTGTACTATATTTCAAATTCTTTAAACAAATATTTTCAAAACATTTCAGATTATAAACCAACCATCATTAGCATGCAAATACATTATTTATTTACAGCTTTAAATTATACAATTTAAATTTAAAATAGAATGTCCTGTTATAGAATTTTTCTAATTTTTATAGCAGCCCCATTCTATGACATAATGTAGCTGATGTCATAGAATGGATTTATAGGAATACTAAGAAAATATATATTTTTATACATTTTCTGCATTATAGCTTTTTATCTGCTGTATCTCTGCATTATAGCTTTATCTGATTCAATCAGTAGATTTTTCCTGTAAATCAGCAAACTGCTATATATATATATATATGGATCTATATAAGTTGAAGATTATGTGTGTATTTGAATTACAAATGATCTCTAATAGTCAGCTTTTAGCATGCCATTTTCAAAAGGTATGTCTGATCAATCATTCTTTAATTTCTGTTTTTGCAAAATCACTGTTGGAACTTTATCTAAAAGCATAGTGTTAACATTATCTTAGTTATATATTACACAATACTAATATATTATTAAGAATTTATAAAATATACTATATTGCCAGGTTACTCATAATATTGCATTATATAAGATTGCACAATTCATCATTTCTATAAGTTGGGAGTTCCCCAGATGTTCTTATTATATGCCTTACACTTCTTTCAGCTATCTCTATAGCCTCAGATGTTACACCTTGCATTTCTCACTATAGTTTCTTTTACCCTGTCAATTTGTAGTTCATCCTTATAGACTCATATTGCCAGGGCTGTCATATTCATATCAAGCCCTGTCATATTTATATCAGATTAGTATTCCTTTAGTCTTGTCCTTAACTTCCTCTTAATTTTCCCTATATATTTTTCAGACTTGTCAAGATCATTATTAAATATCATCAATCTAGAGACTCCCAATTTCATTAAGTCTTTTCAATCTTTATCATCTCTCTATACAGAAAAAATAGTTGATTGCCTCCTACAAGTTATATTTTGCAAATTCATTAATTCTTTGTCATTTTCACATTATTTTAATTTCTTTTTTTATCTTATTTAAGGCTGACATACTTTATCAAAATATATATGTTCTTTTCTTCTAATGAAATGTAATAAATTATTTTTCAAAAAACAATGATCTACATCTATAAGGATTTTACAAAATTTTTTGTTTTATTTTATAATCATTCTTTCAAACATTTAGTTTTTAACAGGTGTTATCAAAAAATGAAATAAAATTAGTCTGTGATGTATGCATTTTAATGCAAATAATCAAATATATATTTCTGATTTAATTTTATGTATTTTGCAATATAAGTCTAGTTCATAAAATGTAGATAAAAACACAAATCTGAAAACTGCTATGTAGTTTTAGATCATGCTCTAATATTTCTATATCATAATCCTTGTGATTTTCACTATTATTGAAAAAAAATTAGAATTCAGGTTTCAAAATATAGAACTCCAATCAAACTGGCATTATTTTGGACATGGAACAGATTTATGCAAACATAATATAGGCAAATTCATTAAACTTAACAATAAATGCTTGTTATAATTGTCAAAAAAAATATCAATATATTTTTTGACAATCATAGTGATTTCATATTGCACATATATATTTGATTATTTACATTGGATCATGAGTAATGTAAGCTTTATAATTTTGTTTTCTTAACAATCTTTATATGGAAAAACAAGTTTTTATGTTAAAAAATTTTCTGATTTTCGGCATTTTGTAATATGTAGAAAATTATCATCTTGAGTGTTTTGTGTATTTTTTCATTAATAGAATTCTTTGCACTTAGCAATTTTAAGAATGTGCAAGTGTCTTTGAATTTTTTTTTTTTTTTCAAGAATCAATAGAAGCTTCTTTTGGAATTATTTTCTTGTGAAAACAATAAGGAATTATTTTCATATGAAAGTAATAAATATTTCAAATATACCGATACAATAATGTTATGTGATACTAATAGTTTATGCTTTCCATATATTTTTGGTTACTTTATTAATTAAATATATTATCTATTATTACATTAATAAAACAGAAATAAATTATTCATAAAATTTCGCATAAATAAGTCAAACGTGCAATTATTACTATTAGCCTATTGTAGTATTTTCTTTAAAAGTTGTAAGCCAGAAAATAAAAACCAACAACAAACCGTCAACTCCACTTCGTCTTCCAATATGGCGTTATAGTAAGTGCTGCCATCTATCACTTAATATAAAGTATTTTTTATTTTTAATTACCCGTCTATTACAGTAATTTAAAAACTTTTATTATTTTATATTGCATCATTTTTATAATAAGTATTAATATTGTATGTTTATTTCAATGGCTTCTTTATGTTACTTTTAACATATGATTTCTTACTAAATGTAATAATAATAAAGAAGAATCATTTCTAAATCGATATTTAACTTTAAATTATTATCAATATTATTATTCCTATTAATTATTTCTATTTAATTCTATTTTAACAATTTATTTATAATAATATGTTCCATTATTTTATCTAACAGATGGCAGCAGTAGACTTACGATTGAAACTCTCCATAAATTTTTATTTTATTTTTTTACTGAAATAGAAAGATGAATCTTAAAACTCTTAAAAAGATCTTTAATTTTTATCTTTAATTATTTATTTTTTTAGAATTTTAATAAATTATGATACTTTCTTTTAATTTGGCGAATACATCAAAACAACCCTTAACTCTGATTGGTTGTTTTCTAGAATTAATTTGTAAGTCAGCAAACGATTTCCCATTTCCGAGTATCAAATTCTTTACTTTTTCCAATCTATCATCAATCTTTCAATCTGTCATATCAAACAAATTTAATTCTGCTTTTGGTGCTTCATTCAAACTACATTTAATCCTTACCTTATCCCCCGAGTCCGTTATTACTTCGTATTTCATTGCTTCTATATAGATATATGACCCAGAGCGTTCCTCAGAGGGCAAAATTAATTCATTATATTTGTGACCGAATTGAAGAGGAGAATTTTTTAAATTGTAGCCGCTATCTATCGCAACCATCTTTCCTTAATTTAATCTCAATTATCTAAGATGATGAAGAGGCCCACATTCGGTATAATAAGCACATCCGGTTTGAGGAAACATATCTAAGAACCTATACTAAGCCGTAATTCCTATAATAAATATTTTTAAGAGAAACTAATGCGCATTATTTATCTTAACTTTCATTTATTTCGGATTTATGACGTTAAAATCTATAATTACGCTTATAAAAATTGGTTAATGACCTTCAGTTTTAATCTGGAAATAAAAAAAAATGTTGCGTAGTTGTTTCTGTATTTATTGTATAACGAAGTTGAAAGTTGTCTTCCGACCCATCAACTCAATTTTGATTGTTATTCCAAACGTGAGAGAGAAGAAAACAGGAAAATAAAAATATATATACTGTCTATATTAATATTTAAAACTTAAAAAAAGAAAAGAAATCCGTTCATTGTAAACAACAAACTCGACATAAACAAAATATTGAATGTAAATATTAAATAAAACTAAAATATAAAATTTATATAAATAAATAAAAAGTATAATAATAAAATATTATATATTTTTTGTCTTCTAAATTATAAAAGAATCTGATATTCATGGATTGTTTATAAGAAGACTCAGTGAGTATTTGTTCTCTTTAATTCCACTTTTAATAAACTTCTTCTTTCTTTTTTATATATTTATATGTATGTGTATACTGTATACATATAGATGCAAAACTTGAAAATTTTTTCTTATGTCTTTTTTTTTTTACGGAATTTCTTCTTTAAATTTTCTCGAAAATTACCGAATATTCATTCTCAGTAGTGACAGGAATTTGCATAATCCATACGTTTATTAACGATGTGTTTCGTTAGTCGATATGGCAAAGCGATGAAATTTCATCCGATGGGAAACAAACTGCAGACTTTTATAGCTTCTAAAAATAATAAACACTTCGATATATTTCTCTCGATATTAATTATAAATCAAACAGAACGACAACTCTAAAAATTTTCTTTGTTTCTCCCTCGGCTACTGCGCTTCGTTTCAATACCGTTTGCTAGTCTCTAGTTGCTAATTAGGCTGGGTTTTTAACCCCATATAACGATGTTTTTAGTTAAACTACTGTGGATAAAAGGCAGAAAGAACACAATAAACTTTCTTCTATTTCGAATTCTGAATATTTTTAAATTTTTTTTAAATAACGGTCTGCATATTTTTTACTTGCTAATTAATGATTAGTCAAAGTGATGAGGAATATTTTTCTTACTAAATGTATAACAAAAGTAATACACGAATTTAATGTGATACAAGTAGTAGTCTTTCATCATATTTCGTGATGCCAGTGATTGATCATTGGTATTAAATTTAGCATCACCGAAAGAATCATTATTATTACAAGAAACTCAATAGAAATGATTCTAAATGATTGACCTGCTTGATTTATTTTCAATGTTAAAAATATTTTAAATAAATCTATAATCAAATTTCCTCATATTTAATTAATTAAATATATATAAAACGTGTTTAAGAGAAAGTACGAATATTAAGATGATCTTAAGAAGGTCAAATCTTGATCCAAAAAATACTTAATAAAAATTTTACTACAGAAAACGCTTTCGGACATATAAATTAAAGATAGGTAGGTGTTCTAAAGGTTAGTCACTGAAGATATACCAACGTTCGAAAGTATTTTCTGTAGTAAAATTTTTATTAAATATTTTTCTATTCTAAATTAGTTGTTTTTACTTTTAGCTGTTATCGAAAGAACCTAACTTTTGCCTGTTAACTCTTTATTTCAGCAATTCAAATTTCTGTTTACGTGTTTTTTTTTTTTTTATACACGCAGTTTTTAAAACTGGAACCATTAAAAAAATAAAAGCATTTCAATCTAAAATTATAAAACAAACATAACAGGCGAAAATTTCAAAATTCTGAAATTACATTCCAATTTTTTTCTTCCATGTAACATTATTTTTCTATAGCTATCTTTAACAATTTGAGGATCAAAATAGAAAAATTATGTATGAACTAACTGATCGATTCAAAACGAATCTGGATTAACTTATTTGATTTCTATCTGATATTTTATAAAAATAATTTTATAGCTCATCTATGATATACGAATCTAACATAATGAACTACCGTTAAGCTATATTCTTTATTCTTCACTCTAAGAGACAAAAATTGATTATGTTTAACTGATGAATGCATACAGTATTTCAATAAATTGAAGATGAAATTTCTTTTGTCTATTTGCGTTTTATTCATCTTTATTTTGCAGACATTAAAAATTAATGAGTGCCTAAGTAGAAAAGACTAGATAATGAATTTGTTTGGTGAACTGTTGTTATCAACTTGAACTTTTTTAATAGTAGGCCCTATACCGTTCTATATAATGATCTGTATATTGCTATTTATTTGATTCTTCTGAACTATGAAATTTGTGTGCTATATTATATTTAAGTTTGAACAGGCAATAGTTATAAACATTTTAGAAATAGCAAAGTAAAATTTTTGTAAATAGCAAAAGATGAAAATAACATAATTTGAAAGTTTACAGAGAAAACCCATATGAGAATACATCTCAAAATTATCTTCACCACTTCTCTAATTTGCTTAGAGGAAGAAATTACTACTAAATTTTTTCTTCTATAAAAAAAAAATAAAAATAAGAGAAGCAAAGCCTGAACTCACGGTGGGAATATTTTTACTAACTCTGATTGAATTAGCTTATCATTCAATCTTCAGCATCTCTCTACTTACTCTCTTCGACTTGGGATATTAAATTTTACAATATTGACAATATAATATTGTAAGAGCAAAAATATACTTTTCTTTATTTCCTAATTAAGTAGATGAACGGATTTGTTAAGTTTTGAAGAGGAACCGAGTCTATGAGGATGAAAATTCTCTTGAGATTAGATCTCTTTTTAGGTAATGTGATTCATAAAATTGTCATTTTTATCTGATTCTTAGTTTATCTGTCATATTAGACTCCTCCGAGAATAGGAAGGATAATTTGGTATTTTCTGCAAATTAAATTTGTAGAATGGTCCGGTCGGTTCTTTAAACTCTAGGGATTTGAGTAAATTTAACAATTAAATACAAATTAAATTGTTATTTTAATTGTTTAAATTAGGAAGGATCTAAAATGTGTGCTTTGATCTGCATTTTACGAATATCCAGCATTTAATCTTTTCCATATATTCGGAATAACTTAATTAATACAAGTTCTTGGATTAGAATAGGACCTAATAATGTTCTTAAAAGTTTAATAATAAAATCTTTTTATCATATTATTGTTTAAATATATTTTATTTATAAAAATCTCTTCATTCATTTTCTTTATAAAATTAAAAATTGTAGACACGAATCAAGTTTACTGTTATTGCATTCGAGAACTGATGGAAAATTGCACGATAAAATCTTTTATGACAAGATAAAAGAATTAATTTATAAATAATATTTTCACAGCTTAAAATCTGCTTGATTTACTGAAAAACTAAATATTATATTTCGATAGGTTAAAGTAGGATAAATATATTAAATTACTTTTTTTTAATAATATAATTTTTTAAAAAGATTTAAATTTATTACCAAAATTTAATGCATTATGTAATTTTATATTTCCCTTATCTGTAAGAAAAAAATTTATGGATAAACACAAGATTTCCAGTTCTATAGATTTGCCTTTATGTCATAGAGGGAATTACTCTTAGGAAGTTAAGTGAAATCTTCTGCACTGTATAAGAGAACTTTGGGCTATAAATTCATAAATTTACAGCTGAAACGACTTAAATAATCTTGAAAAAAATGTACTGGACATGATCCACACAAAGAACAATTTCTCTAATGGTTGGAAGGAAAGTAGGACAGATGTGTTTTGGTAGGAATAAATCTCTGTTGGGACTGTAATGTAATAAACGTTCAATCAACAGAAAGCCATTACCGAAATTTTTAAAGACCTATTAGCAAAAGTTGGGAAGAACGATTAAAATTTTAAACTGAGAAACCTTTTTTTTCCGGTCTGCTATTTCAGAAATAACAACTTAATTTAATTTCTTTGCTCTCTCTAAGGTTGATTAGATCGATATACAAAGTTTCTTTAGTTTTTCCCCTCTTCTACTCCTTTTTTGATATTAGAGAAGTTACCTGTTGCATTAAGTTGTATGAAATTTTATAGAAGCAACAATCTTGTCCATTAAAAAAAGCATTTTTTACGAGACGTGTTAATTTTAACTTCATTATCTATTTTCGAGTGTATTAAATCGATGTACAGATAATTTGTTGTATAATGTCATTATCTTATAGATAATATGTCGTAATTAAATTATATGAATGACTAAAATTCTAATAATTTAGATATGATGAAGATATCGATATTCATAAATGACAGATAGTATAATTAATATCATACAGATTGATTATAAAGTTCAAAATCAAAGATAAATAACTAGAGAATATATAAGTGTCCCAGATGTTCTCCATATTAGTTTAGTTGAATGAATGAATGTTCCGAATTCTTCTGAGGCTTTGTAAAGCAATGCAACATTTCTATCAAAGGTAAGTTCTAATGTGTAATTCTTCCACAAAGATGTTCTTCAATGAAAAAAAGCCTTTCAGAGACATTCAATTCAAAACACGCAATCGGTGCGTTGGATCTGTATAGCAATCATCTAAATTAAAAAAAACGGACACTTAAACATTTCAATACAAGTCTTACTCTTTGCTTTAAAATACTGAAAATATTTAAATAATATTTCTATAAATAACAAGTTGCATAATATATTCTAATATTATTTTATATAATATTTAATTACAAATACTAAAAACTTCTCTTTTATATTTTGGAATAAATCATCTGGATGATCTCATTGAAAGAATTTCCGATAGAAATCTACGTAATTAAACTACATAAATTCATTTTATTTTGTGATATCGAATCAGTTTTATATTAAAATTTATAATCTTATATTTTTCATCATGTATTTTCCTATAGCATTACAGTATAATATAAATCTATTTTTGCGATTCGTGTTTTAGATATTGATCAAAATACTTCCCTCGATGATATGACACGCCTGAATATACTTTGGTAATACAAAAACGTGACAATTTTCCTTAAAATGAATACGAAAAAGAAAAATTTGAAATGATTGAATTATATTAACTAAAATCCAATAAAAATAACTAAAATCCAATAAAAATGTTAACTTAAATAATATCGTATTGTAGATCTAACATGAGTAGAAAACTGTTTGATATGTGTTAAACATTCATCTTTTTAAACATAGAAGAGATGACAATATTCAGTTGTCCTATATTTAAAAATAACCTGATTTATGTTTGTATAAGTTACCAAATTTTAAATTTTGCTTTCGAAATGTTTGACCTTTTTTATGTTTTTAAAATTTTAATTTGGTAATTCGGCATATTTAAATGATAATTTTCGCAAAACTCTTTTTCCTTATTTTAATATAAGTCTATTGCTAATAAATCCTTTTAGTTACTTTCTTTCACTGTAAAAATGAGATTTTGATAATATTAATAATAAAATAAGGAATTTGATAAGCCATTGCTTATTCTTTGATGTAAAAATTAGATAAAATAGTTTTCACATCAAAGAATAACACATCACTTAGAAAAACAAAGCTATTTTCAGAGACTCGTGCTCTATTTTAATGCAACATATAAATTAATACTTGAGATTCCTAGTTTGGAAATTTCAATATGACTTTCATTGTAAAACGACTGAATAAGTTATCAATCTAGAACATAATATGGACGTTAATGCATTGTTATCTGAAACCAAAAGGGTTTATACGCTTTCGTAATAGCATTTTAATCTTCCATGCAGAGACGTTAAAGATTAAATTGATAAATTTTTTGCCAATATAAGATTAATTTTATCACCAACTTTCTCTGTATATACTTATAATATATATTAGATCTAAAACAATTGATTTATTTAGCAATATTTATTTTTTCTGAAACGATTAAATAAAATGAATAAAGTAATCAAGCATAGTAGTAGGATATATGGAAGAAAACTGTGATACAGAATTATATGTCATTTGGCCAATTAGAAATTTGGAATAACTAAAATGAACTGGCTACAAAATTTATTTATAAAATTGTACAAGCGAAAAGTGAATAAAAAATAATCTTTCATATGAATACTTTACATCAATCGAAATAATGATAATTAATCTCATTTTCATAATTGGATTTGTTTTTATAATCTGAAATGAAAAGTTTTATCGTCATCATAAACCAGGTATTCTTAATCTTTTTATTAAGTGAGCATCTTTTGACTCTTATAATCTAGAATGAGCATCCAAAAATTTTTTCCTAATAAGAATATCTTTAAAGTTTAAATTAGGCATATTTTCTGGAGAGTATTAAGTTAATATTCTCTGTTACAGATACTAATATTAGAATTTTTTTTAAATATTTCTATATAGGATTAAATATAAGCTTAAATTAATGCTGATAACGGTAATTACACTTATGCAGTACGCCATTGTTTTAATAGTATATTACTAATGCAGCAATAAATATTTAACAACTGTTATTCTTGGTCAATACATGTTAATATAATACGTATATTGTTCATTATATAGAACGAACAATATCACAACTACATTAACATGTTTACATAGAAACTAAACAATGTTCATATGACAATAATTGTTTATAGATTAACTAGCATAGTCACGCAGTCATTTGACATTAATCAGTCAATAATATTGATAAAATAACCGTGAAGTTGGTATAGTGGATAAAAAAAGAAGCATTTATCTTTTAAAATCCTAGAAAAATAATAAAAA
Source organism: Androctonus mauritanicus (assembly GCA_011317285.2). Classification (NCBI taxonomy): domain Eukaryota; kingdom Metazoa; phylum Arthropoda; class Arachnida; order Scorpiones; family Buthidae; genus Androctonus; species Androctonus mauritanicus. Next base: position 14,495 of record WUQG02177987.1, read on the forward strand.
TGAATATATTGCTAGTCATTCTCCCAGATATAAGCTGTGGAATGAAAATATCATTTAAAATGAAAAAATATATTGATAATAGCATTTGAAACGATGCTAATATATTAACATAACTGCTCGCATGAATGAATACTGTTAGTATCATTACAGGCTTAGGTTATCTTACCAATCCGAAACTCTATCATTTAATTAACAAACACCGGGATACCCGAAGGGCTAAAAGCAGGCACAGGTGTGAAATCAAAGGACCTTTTCCCAATTTCAAACAATACTGCAATAGGGACCCCCTACGGCCCAGCAGGTCTTTTCCTAACGGAAACGACATCTCGCTTCGATACGGATAAGAGCTAATTTCCGGAACTCACCCCCCACCGAATCAGAAAGAGATGAGGGATCTTCTACCATCAGTACTCTACACCTCTTCGTGTTATAATTCAGTACAGATGCAACCGTGCAACAAGTTTATCTAAAACGATCCGAGATGGGAATTAGACTCTTTGCTGAATTTCAGAAAACTTTCCTTAAAAATATGCATTATAAATGAATGTTTATTAGAATATAACAAAAAAAAATATTGTAAACTTTGTAAGGCCTCTACATAATAACAAACTTTTATTTTTCGTCAGAAATTTTCATAATTCTTACTTATCTACCTTATCGTAAAATTGATAACACAAGCGTTAAAGTAGCTTCCCCACTCAATTTTTGAAACTAACAATTTCACGTATCGCAAACCAAATTAATCAGATTATTAACTTTTTTGGGAAAATAACAGATAGAAGGGAAAAAAGCAGTTTGGTTTTTTAAATTCGACTTGTTTTAACAATAGGTTTCCTAGTGGTAATTACAATGTGCTTTACTTCGTTGTCAGTCTGTAAATTACAGAAAAATTCCCACTTGTGTTTTTCCCCTGTTGTAGTGTCTATGTGTTTGTGTGTGTGTCTGTGTGTGTATCTCACCCTGATATCCAAACTCTCAACTCATTACCATCTCCAAGTCATTACAACCCTCGACACCAGGTGTCGCTGATGGCCTCGTCTAGAGTCTAACGATCGTTTCCTAGCGGGATGAGACCAGTGATTACTGACTGAGTAGAGTTGTAACAAATTACATGTCATGGATTACATGTTTACACGTTTCCTGACTGACTGACAAGTAATGGAAGACAGCATCTTAAATTTTTTTTTTTTTTTAACTTCGGTCGATTTTAACTGTTGCTCTGATGAAATTTTCACGATTTGATTAATCGTAATCGAAACTCCACATACAAATTAATTTTGAATTTCGACATAAAAAGTCTGATGTTCTAGAAGTTAAGATTCAGAATATTTAGATATGTAAATTGTTTAGAAATACTTTAAATAGATCTAATTCTTCAGTTTTCAAGAATATCACAGGTATTTTGTTATTCATTCGAAGTTTATCTTGCTTCTACATCATAATTCGAATTCGACCATCTCGGATAAACGTTGATAAGTGCCAGATAAAAGACGAATCTCGATTTTAGATCCTCTTAACAGGATTCTTTTAGGAATTATAGGCATTACAAGACTGAAACTCGTTTCTTGACTAAGATATCGACTTAAATCTTGTAACATAACTTGTAAAAGATTCCTATTAAGTGAATTTTCATTGTCCAGGTAAACAATGAAATCTTTTGAAAGCATAGTTAATTTAAGTAGTAAATACATTTATAACTATAGTACGTTATATTATTGTTTTTGCTGATTTTTAGAAAATTTATATTTCTTGTAATTATTTCTCTTATTCTTCTTTATAATTAACTTAAAAGATTAGTTACAAATCAGAAATCTTTATAACTTAAACTCGTTTAAATGAATAAATTTTAATGATGTTGTACAAATTCAACATGCAGATAATTTCGACTTAGTTATTCGGTATTAAAACCAAAGATAATTTCTCTCGCTTTTCATTATCGTGAATTGTAGGATAAAGATCTAGCAAAAATCTGTTTCTAAAAGTTTGAGGATGTAAGAATTTTATTAAAACGTATAGAATATATTCTGAAGGAGAACTATATAATTTATTTCTTTCGAAGTATCGATAAATCAGACTTATATAAAATATTTCAGGATGAATAGAGCCTACCGAATGAAATTCTTCTGAAAAATCATTACATAAATATTTTAAAATTTTATTCCTAAAATCCTATTAAATTATCGTTTAGTAATTCTCTTTTATTCTTGTCTAAATTTTCCAAACATTTAAAAATGCGATGGCCATGAAAGAAATCACTTCCTAAAACAAAACAATAGAAGTTGCATGGACTGGAAAGGCATTTTTGGTCGAGGAAACTCTCAATAATATATAAAAGTTCATCCTGATTACTTTTATGTGAAAATTCTGTTTGATGAACACTATTTACGTCACAACAAACGATTTACGTCACAGGCTTGTCTTGACAGGTCTGATCCTTAATTGATGACCATAAGTAATTCATTTACGGACCACTGAAAGATTAAGTGGATTCTACTCAACGATACTTTATCGAATTTGTCCGTCCTTCCAGTAATTTTGTCATTCTCTTTGTTTTGCGTTTCTTTTTTTTTTTAATCTCCTTTTTTACCTTTGGATAATTCGAACTATTAAATTAATTTTTTTTCCCTGTTTATAATTACATAAGGATATTTTAATCGTGATGTTTTAACGTGATGAATATATAATTAATCTTTACTTTTACTAATTTTAGCTTCTCTTTAAAAATAAATTATATGAAAAGTTTTAAAATGTGAGAATATTTATATAAAATAAATAAGTTATTAAAATTAATTTGTAATCAAATATTTTCTAGATAAAAGAAAATATATGTTTTTTCTATTTATGAGTGTAGGTGTTTCAAAACGATCATTCTTATCGGGGAATCAAATCCAACTCATTTTTCTTTCTTTAAGTATCTTAAAACAAAAAATATTTATTTATATCTAGAAGAAAACTTCTAAAATATAAAACTTGAACAGGCATTCAGTCTTATAACGAGCAAGAGGAGATTTAAGAAACAAATTTAAACAAAGTGATGAACTATTTGACATTTATGTTAGCTTAACATCGACTAAAATCAAATTAAAATAACATTTTTTATCAGAGATTTAATAACTCTCCGTTATCCAATTTCTTCCATAAAAAAATGGAATTTCTTTGTAATCAGGGTTTTGTATATCCAAATATGTTATAATGTTCTAAAATCTCCTGCTCTCATAATAATAATCTCTATAAATAATATATAAAATAATTAAATTATAATTTTGATTTTCTACACACACATATATATATACTTTTTAATTTAATACAAATATTAAAAAAATATAAATTTAATTTAATACAAATATTGAAATTGAGTTATAAATACTCAAATTCATATTTAGAAAAATTCTTGGATTACTTTCCGTGGGATCGCCATTTTCTGCATAAATGCGTTAAAATTAATGAATGATATATACAAATATAATTAAGTAAATTGTTAATTTAACAATTATTTATCTAGTTAAAAAATTCTGGATATGAATCCAAATATCCCTTCGATCTAATAAATATATCATATCTTGACGATCAGCAATTCGATCCTACCATATTGCATCTTTCTAGCCAATGATATATATTGCAACTGACATTAATCAATCAATATCTGTCTATTTATCTTAGTAATCCTCTAATTTTCTAAAATCTCAATTTTTTTTCTCCTCATTTTGTTTTAATCTTTTATTTAACTCACTAGCAGTTTAAATTGTTCATTTGTTCTGATAATTTTCAATCTTTAATTTTTTCTTAAAACCTTTTTATCTAAACTTAATTAAGCATAGGAAATAATTAAATTTATACTTTTAAAATCGAATTAAAGTTACCAAATTTAGTTCTCATTTTACTCCACAGATGGTATCACCAGTTTAAAATCTTTCCGGGATAGAAAATTTTATCGATTAAGAAATCTTCCTCATCAGAATCGAAGATATCGAACGGTAAAAATGTATAAAAAATTTGGCAGCCGTAATCGTAACTTTGCTAAAGATGCCACTTTACTGTTTATACTTTAGTATTTTTAGATGCAATATATAGGAGTGACGTCAACGTCTAATTCCACAATTAAGCTTGGATTAATTCTGAATATTATCATATAAAACGCTAATTAAAGCTAATGAGCATTTTCTAATAACATCATCACTTATTTTTTAACGCGGGATTAAACAAAATTGTTTCTAAACCATTAAATCGATCTTAAATTTAGAAAGTACTTCTTTAGTTAACAGGTTATGTGTTCTTACAGATTTCGATCAAACGAGCCCCAAAGAAACCATTTTAAAATCTTAAATTCTATATTTTATTATACCACAAATTTTCGAAGCTTATTCTTATAAGCATATTTATATTTAAAAGAAGGAAAAGAAATCATGGTGCCTTTTAAAAGTTTAGATAAAATTCGAACTTTCTTCATTCAAAAAATGACGACCAATTATTTTATTTTGATTAAACAAATTTAATTAATGATAAAATAGAACGAACTTAAATAAGAATAACTCTTTAATTTCCTATAAAATTAAGCGTAATTTGATTAAAGAAAGAAAAAAAGCATTGATTAGTTTTAAACATAAATGGCTACAAGTTAGATTTAACATAGGGGACGAAATAAAAAAGTAGCAGCAAAATTAATGGCGTGCTAGTAACGCAAACGGACATTCGGGCATGCCACTTCTATGATGAAGAAGTAAAGCAAGAGGGGGGAAACGAACAATTTCCCACTAATCATTAACAGTGATCAAATAGAGGGAAGAAGGGGTCTTTTCAATTAGGCTTAGTGCGTTGGCGATCAATGGTTGTTCGACATCGTTCATCCTCACGTCACTTGGAGGAACAACTTTCATTATTTTTATTTGTTCACAGTAAAACTCCATTCTCCTTTAACATTTACAAAACAATTGTTTCTTCGAATTAAAATATTTTAATATTTAATGTGTGCATAATCTCCACGAAGTCGAAATACTAAACTAAAAAAAATATGATATATCGAAATATGTTTCTCTACACTTAATTTTACAGCATTGTTAAATAGAAAACTAAAAGGTCTTGATGAATACGGATCACTTACGATTTATTTTTCCCTCTAGGGATTTTTAACCCTTTTAAACCTTGAAAGCTCTTGGGTTATAAAGTCGAAATGAGGCTACTCGTTGCTTTTAATCTGTTAGAAGGTTTCCATTCATTGAGTAAAAACGGAATCCTCTGGGAAATTTAATCTTAAATTTGTCCAGTTTCAACTTATTTAGTCTGGTCTAACTATGAACTTTTAGAAGTCATCTTCGATTATCTATTAATAGTGCAATGATTCGAATTTTCCACTAAAAAAAAAAAAAAATAAGAGCAACGTAATGTACGTTAAAGACGTCGACTTTTATTAAACCTTTCTAGATGTTTAAATTCATTATGTCATAAAAATCCGGAACAAATTGTATAGTTGGCAAAATGACAAGTTTAGAGCACTAAAAAATATTTCAGGCGTAGGAAGTACATTTTAAGAAAATTATAATAATTACAATCTAGACTAAAAATAAACATCAGCAGAGATAAGGAATATGATTATTGATCTATAATAATTTCTGGAAAAATTCTGAACAAATTTTCTTTAACTATAAATTACTCCTATTTAAACACGATAAAAAAACTCAACTATAATTTTATAAATTAATAAATATCTTATAATAAAATTATTTATAAAGTAGGTCTATATTTATATATAATTATTTATAAAAAAAATTTAAATTATATATAATTACCTGCTACTATTACTATTTATCTAAAAATAAAAATATAATTTAATTTAATAATATTTAAAATAAATGTTGAAAAACTGATTATTAGATCGAAATCAATGATTAAATTCTAGAATAAAAAATAGATTAAATACAAAATGCTAAATAGTGACTGAAGCTGATCCAAATTACAAACAAAGAAGGTTTTTAAAAAAAATTGATGTTCCCTAAATTTGGTGCTCGAAATTTTTGAATGAAAAATATTAGAGACTAAAAGAATTTCTAAAATATAAAACAACTATTCTAGATCAAATTGATTTAAATTTATTCTAGATGAAATGGATTTACAAAAATGGAACTATTTTAGATCAAATGGGATCTAGAAATTCTAGAGAATGAAGAAGAATGAAAAAAGATAAGGATAAAGTCGAAAATCTTAACAAAATTATAGAAATAGAGATTAATTAAGATATTATTTCAAATTATGTAAATAGATTACAATACAGTATAAATATATAAAATTTACCATAAATTAATTTAAAATGGTATATAATTCCGGAAGAATTTGGTTACTTTTTCGAAATTAATAATTTTCCAATAATATAGATATGATACTAAAAACTAATCATAGTATTATTGTTTAAATGCTATATTCTAAATTTATTCAAAATGTATTCATACTGAGAATATTATGGGTTCTGCAAAGTAATTGATTCTCGATTCGAGAGAATGAAGTATAAGAGATGAAACAAATCAAATAAAAAATTTAAACACTATGAACAATGAAGGTAAAAGGCATATTTTTATTAATTTAAAATTCTATGATAATTTTAAACAGTTGAGCGAGGCATATTTTATCAAAAAGTTGCGCTTTTCTAAAATTATCTTCTAAACATGTTTTCTTCCTCTTGTTATTTACTGCCTAGTACTTTGGAGTAAATCCAAAGTACTAGGCAATGAAATGATGATAAATTTTTCGGTTATGAAATGATGCATGGTTATAAATAAACCGTCAGTGATTTTATTTTGTCGTGGTAATTAATAAAAGGAAAAAAAAAAACATATTTTTAATAACATACAGTATGACCGCAATTACGCTATTAAAGAAGTTCCAAACGAAACCTAGGATAATACGGAAGGCATTATTAAAATTAATTTTCATCACAAAAATAATTATAATAAAATTTATTTAAAATCAATAAAAACGTATTTGACTTTAAGCAATATTATTTCGAATAATTAACGATTCTAAATTTTATACATTTAATATAAAACTTAAAAAATATTTCTTTGATCATGTTTTTGTCTTTAAATTTTATCACGTTTCAAAAAGTGGGCATTTTATTATATATTAAAAAAAATTTAACTTACAGAATAATGATAGCATAAAATAAAATTCTAAAAGATATAAGCTCTATTCTCAAGATTCATAACATTCCTAAAATTCTGCTAGTAACCAATAGCATCCTTCACAAGTTTATAAGTTTTACTCACTAGTATCAGAAGCGAGAATATTTAAAAGCATTAGATTCATCATGAATTAAACTGAGAATTAAAGTGAATTTAAAACATTCAATGGGTTGTCATTCTTCTTTATAACATGTTAAGAAAAAAAATAACTTTATAAACAGAAAATTTTGAATTAAAGGTTAAAAATGCAAATACAAATAAGTTGGTAGAAAATAGTTCATTTGTAAATCAAAGAAATTGTATTACCAGAAGGAATTATTTAAATTTAATATAATTTAGATTAATTTTTAACTCTTCGGTATTAAAAAACATTGCAGTAACGGTAAATAAATTAATTTTAAAAATCGATTTGCTATAAAAATGTTAATGGTAATTTAAAAAAACAAAAATTATAATGACACTTTTGCATGTAGACAATTTACTTTTGCTTTTTAAATAATTAGAAAGAAAATTAATTAATTTTTAAATAACAATATTTAAAAATCTTTTGTACACGACAAGAAAATTAATTAAAATAAACCAAAACTATTCTAGATTCGTAGGAGTAAAAAAAATGGCGCCGTTATTACTGCCATCTGGCGACAATTCTTCGTACTAATGTGAATAAGTGCTTTCGAATGGATCAGTTAATACGACATTTGTGTCATTAAATCGTTTAAAGAGAGAATCAATGAAAGTAAAAAAATAGATAAAGGGCTAATAGCTGGTTTGCGTGCAGACCTCATCTATGCCTAAGTAGGCTTTAAGAAAGAAATGGATTTCTATTAACTTGCGTTTCCTTCCATTAAGTGCAGCCTATCTTCAGTAACGGGTTAGAGGGAAAGAAAAAAACAAGAGACGCATGCAATTAAAGCACTTAAAACAATTATAGGAAATGAGGTTCGTGTGTAGGTTAGTGCAATCGAGAACAACATGGCACCCGTTTATTCTAGCATAATTCTGAACGGCTTAAACAGTGGTTATGATAACTAATTAGAGATGTTCGCACAGCATTG
>WUQG02178098.1:0-22711 GCA_011317285.2 Androctonus mauritanicus
TATAACATAAATTCACATTACTGTACAGTGTACATATAGCCTACTCGACTTACGACCAATTCGTGTTACGACCGGTCGTTAGGAACCGATCGTGGTCGTAAGTCGAGAACTAGCTGTATGTAAATCGATAAAAATAAAAATAATAATAATTCTCTTTCTCATTTCCGATAACTGTCTTGTTATTCTAATTTCCTTATTTTATAAAAATATTTTCTGTCATATTCTAATAGGTTAAACAATTAGATATATCAAACTTCTAATTGTTCTCAATTATCTTGATGCCACGTCGTTTAAACTTGAGATTACTCTCACTTCCTTTTTCAGAAGTAAAATTACTGAACTCCTGACAGAATCGTCATGCCACAAGAAAAACAGGACTAATTGTGATTTTTTTACTTATTAATTTGTTTTTTTTTAGATAAACGCTAAATGTTATGATTTTGAACCATCGAATATTTGATAGGTTGAATGCTTGCGAACCACTATAATTTTTTTTCAAGAAATTACTGTTTTTGTTTACTTAAAAAATTTTATTTTTTATAGACGTGCCAAAACTTGGGATAAATTATAATAAAAATAAAAAAATTGAATAAAATTTATTTGAAGTCGATTTAAAACAGCTATAAAGACGTCTTTATTGCTATTTTCAATCATCTTCATTATATTTTTATGTAAAGTTGATGCAAACATAGTATGGTTCGTTAACAAGTTCCCAGATTTTACAAAAGTAATTTTTTTTTTTCTTCTCTTCGACTTGGAGAATATGGGCGTGCACAAATAATATAGCAACTTACCCATTCAAAAATATTAAAAAATAAAAAATAAAAATAACCCAAACGACAGCATATTGATTAAGATCGCGTGCTATTCATCATTTATGAATTATTAAAGTAATAACCATAAAAAAAAAATAACATTTATATTTATCTCGATTCTAGAATAAAAGACGTCCATAGTTCAACTCGATTCTGAAATATTGTACTTTAAACTCCTGATAATATTTTATTTTTCACTTAAAAAAATAATAATAATGTTGAATAATTCAATAGGAATTATCTCTACAACAATGAAATTTGACAATACAATATGGAGAGTTATTTTTCCTAAACCAACTATTTTAAATATTTAATTAACGGTCTGTTCTTTGTCGCAATACATTTTATTCAATAAATAGGTGGCTACTAATGGGTAGAAATCCATAAATTATTTTTAGATCACTTCAAAACTTTTGAGTATGTTGCACTGAATTTAAAATTTTTACATAAATCAAAATCTATTCGCTCTACATTTCTATATGTTTTCTGACCTCAAGGTTGCTGTTCGCGAAAATAATAATATTACATATACAGGGTGTTCTGTTAATGGATCAACAAACTCAGAGGGTTGTTAGTAGACATCAAGAGGAACAAAAATTGCTATGGAACATGGTGTCGCAAACCACGTCGAGAGGGTGAAAATCGCGAAAAACGCATGCAGGTTTCGACGTCACGCTGGAACGACAAAAATACAATAATAACTACAATAAGATTTATTTCATGAATTATTACAAGAGTTGTTGGAAGTGGCGACTGCTGACGTCATTCCACAGTTTACAACGAGGTGAAAACGATTCGGAACGAATAGGATAAAGTCACACGGATTGAGATCCGGCGAACATGGAGGCCAAGCAACGGATCCCGAGCGTCCAATCCACCTCCTTGTGTTTGTAACATCCAGGTGATTACACACCTCGCGGGAGATATGTGCAGGGTCACCATCATGACTTTTTCCTATGGGGTCACCTTAAATCACTCGTTTATGCGACGCCTGTAGACACACCGGAGGATCTCATAGCGCGGATTGTCTTCGCTACTGCAGACATCAAAAGCATACCTGGTATCTTCGAGCTCTTCCGGGAATCGTTTTCACGTCGTTGTAGACTGTGAAATGATGTCAGCGGCCGCCACTTCCAACAACTCTTGTAATAATTAATGAAAAAAATCTTATTGTAGTCATTATTGTATTTTTGTGGTTCCAGCGTGACGTCGAAACCTGCATGCGTTTTTCGCGATTTTCACATACACAACGTGGATTGCGACATCATGTTCCATTGCAATTTTTGTTCCTCTTGATGTCTACTAACAACCCTCTGAGTTTATCGGTCCATTAACAGAACACCCTGTATATAAATATATATATTTCTGAATATTTAAATTTCTATTTTATTTATAAAGCACACATTGATAATTCTTCGGAGTTGCAATCCAATTTGATGAAAACACAAATTAGATTTAATAATTTATATGCAAAATGAATTATTAATATTAATTTAAATAGCATTTTAATTATAAACAGAAACAAAACTGAAACATTAATCTATAAAATTCTAATTCGTTTTAGATTAACTGTTAAAGATTACGCTTACTTCGGAATTTCCCTTAATTGTGATAAATGATTTCTGAAATGTCTTCTAAAAGTAATTCTTACACTTTACGATTAAGGCATTTAATTTTACTAAAATCCGAAACCCTTACTCAAAATACTTTTAAAATTTTTGTCGAAATTAGAAGGAAAAATAAATAAATAAATGTATCTAACTATACTACAGAATATAAAATTTTATATTATTACTCTTCTTGCTATTAAAATTCTTCATAGAATATTCAATATTCTTCGAATATACTTTCTTGAATCGATATTTCTCAGAAAAGCAGTCCCTACTAGCATTGCAACATTCCATATATAACTTATATCATAAATAAAATTATTCCAACTAGTACACCAGCATCGCTTCTTTCTTAATCATAATGAAGATATGTTCTTAATCTATTTAAGAAATTAAAACTCGCTAGTGTTTAAATATGCGATTAAACTTATTAAAACTTTGTATTATTCCTGATAACAGAAAAGTTAATTTTTCTAAGATATCCATTAGCAGTCATATTTTTTTGTTGTTGACCCATTTCTGTTTAATTGTTCCAACTTACAATTCAGTGAATTTGTCATTCATTGAAGAAATATATATATATTTTATATATTTTTTTGTACAGAACTATAGAATTCGCAGCAAATCCAACAATGGACATTAATCATATTTTAATTGCAAATATTCTTCTTCCATTTTGGAAAAGTTCTATACGATCCATCACTCATCATTTTCCAACTACAGATATTCTGCTCCTGCAATTTGACAGGTTTATCACTGAAAGTTTAAGAAACAATTTTTCTTCATATTGTATTTACATAATATGTTTGCACCATAAACAAACTTTTGTATTTTTTCGTGTTTTTTTTATATATATTATCATTTTTATTTTTAATCAATAAATAAATAGATAAATAAAAAATATTATATTGTACCAAACAGTAAAATAAAACAGTTTACCATCTACATCAGTTTTTATTTTCTGCAATAAACTCAATCTAATCATTTATTTACGACAATAAAATTCGAGATAATTATACCATCTTTCTCAAAAAGTTTTTTTTTTATTTATTTATTGAAAAAAATATATATATATATAAATTGTTCTTTTTTTTTATTTTTTTTTGTTGCACCCAATTCCTACTTCTCCATTATTTTAGATATACAAGCAGTTTACGAAAGAGATAGGAATCTTCTAAGAACTTTTTTGGCTATTTTTGTGTGTGACGTGCGTATTGAAAAATCGTACATTCCGCTATAAAGATTTTTACTTTGTAGTTCGAAATCCTAGAAAACTGGCATTTTATAACAGAATGAACACGATTCAACTGCAATAAAGCGTACAAAATTCGTGCCACATAATCCACAATTTTCTACCTCGCAATTTATCCGTTACAGACTTGTACTGTTTAATTCCGACATAAGTACCGATTAAAAATATAGACATATTAATGGCTTTAAAAAAAATAAATAATAATAATAATAATCATTTTGCATTTAAGAAAATAGAATAATTTTAAAAATTAATTAAAAAATAAAGAAGGAAATTAATTATTAATCAAGCGTGAAAATGTTTGCTTTCGACTCGCTATCAATAAAACAGAATCGCGAGTTGTTTTCATGCAAAAAAAAATATTCATTTTGATTTTTTTTAATGCTTTTCGAGACTGTAACGTTTTAAAACGTGAATTATTATCGTTTATAAAGTCGAATTAAACAAGAATTATATTTTTAAATCCGTTTATTTACCGCATTAAATTATTATTTTAGAAAAAAAATAAAATACTCCTCAACAGAAATAGAGAGAGAAAGAGAGAGAAGAAAAAAAGATATTTAAAAAATTTTCGAAAAAAAATAAATAAATATTTTAAATTTATTTTCTCATTTCGTTTTAATACAAAAATACAAAAGGAAAACTTGTATATGTTTAAAAAAAAACGAATAAAATGAATAATAGCAGTTTTAAACAATAGATTTTTAATAAAATGAAGAGAGAGATATTTTTGGTTATTTTTTTTTTTTAAACATACATATATATTTTTCGTGCAGATATTAGCATTTTATAGATAACAGAAGTCAATATTTTCTTTCGTATTACGAGAGAAAGAGAGAGGGGAGGGAGGAAAAAAAAAAAAAAAAAAAAACATTATCTCAGCTAACAACTGAACAGAATACGAAATTGCAGGAAATATTCGAATATAAATTTCCACCAACAAAATATAAATGTCAACGATCCTTAAATTCCGTTGTTAAAATTGGAGATTTTTAATGGTTTTAACCAAGTTCGAAAATTGTTTCGGCCACGGCGCATTTATCATTATTAAGTAATAGAAATCTTACAGTAAATTATAATAATTATCTTTAATATTTATCAATATTTAACGACCATTTGAAATATTAAACAATTAAATTCTCTTGTTTCAACAACTTACTTTGCATCATCACCTTTCGGTTATTGCATTCGCAACCGTATATTTATTCTTATTTTTTATTATTTTTTATCATCAAAACTACGAATAATTCGATACCAAAAATAAAAAATGATAAAGAAGATTTTTTTTAATCTTTTTTTTTGTGTGGTTATGCGTTACGACTCGGAATTTAAATAAATTAAAAAAAATGGTTTAATGATACTTTTATAAAATATATATATATATAAACATCGAACGTGTTTATCGTAAAATCGATTTTTAATTTAAATTTTTACGCAGTCAGTCAGCATTAGTAAGTTAATCAGTCTCTTTATTGGTATGCATCGAATCCATGTCGCGTAAAGTGGTGACAGTAAAATCTACTGATTAGATATACAACGAAAAAAAAAAAAAAGTCTATAAATATTTACGACAGGAAAAAAAAAAAAAAATTATGAATAATATAAAATTAATTTCGGTAATTCCGATTTAAGGTCGTTAAATGGGATTAAATGCAATATATATCAATTTTGATAACACCATTAAATCGTTTTGAACAGAAGTGCAATCGATTTTTGCGTAAACTCTGTTAACCGGTAATGATTTAAATTTTACTGATAAGATGCGATTTTGGAAATCTTCAAACGAATTATTTTTCTAAATTAAACGATTTTAGAATAATTTTTAAATGATAATTACGTTTGCAAATCTTTAATTATTAAACTTTCTATATCAGTTTAATTATATGTATATGTGTGTGTGTGTGATTTATCTTTTATTTTTGTTTGAATTAACGGTAATTTTTCTTTTAAATTCTTTTATAACGATGCGAAAAATAAATGTTCGAATCGTAGTTTACTCGAATTAATTAAAAAGAAGAAGAAGAAGAAAAAAATTTATAAGATATTTGGAGAAATTTAAATTATGAAGAGAGAACTAAATTGCTTAAAAAAATAAAATAATAATAATAATAATTATTATTATTTAAAGAATTTTGTTGGAAAATAATGTTGTGTTGCTTATTTATATTCTTTATATAAAAGTTTTTTCTAGAAAAAAAGAAACTCTGCTAAAAACGCGAAAGAAAAATGAGTTTACGGTAAAAATTGTACAGAGTTCAACATCTTTCTAATGCTGAGCAAGCACTAATGTTAAGAGTACGAACATTTGGAGCAGCTTAACTGAACCATTATTTTCGTCCTATTTTTATTTATTTATTTATTTATTTTTTTTAAAAAACTAAAAAAGTTCGCCACATTCGGAAGATCGCACGCTTTCTTTTCGTATATAATTCGACATGATAACTTCGGTACTTTTCGATTATTTTTTATTTATTTTTTAATGATAAAAAATTCTTGTTAAACTCGTCCTTATGCAAAAAAATATATGAGGGGGGGAAAAATCTGCCAAATTCAATCGAGCATATTTCTTAGTAGAGTATTTTATATTAAAAAAAAAAAAATTAATTTTGATCCGTTCGGTGTCTGATGCTCTCCTGTAAGTGCGCCATATTAGTTTCCTTCGGTTTTAAGTAGAAAGGATTATAGACGCTTCCCTGGAGTATTATGGACGTACACGAACTTCAAAATTAAATTTAAAGTCACATTTATAAAGTCTATCGAGGAAAAAAAAAAGAAAAAAAATAATTGTATCTTATCTGCTTCATAAAAGTTTAAAGAATACTGTAATTAGTAAGACATGGACTTTGTATGGGACAGTTTTTTAAAACTTATATTATCTCTACTTTGTCTGCTGATCCAATTTTAAACTATGTAATCTAATTTAGTAACAAAAAATCTGATTAAAGTCGTCATAAACTAGATAATATTTTAATAAAAGATACTTTTATTACCAATATTTCTTTGCTCGGAATGAAATAGTAATATTAATGATAAGATATATATCTAATAATAATTTTTAATAATAAATTTTAAACGCTGGCGAATGTATAAAATTTTTATAAATCTAATGAAAAATATAATAAGTTTAGCGTGGTTTGAGAATGATTTTTATTAATAGAGAAAAGGTAGAAAGAGAAAGGTAAAAGTACATAACAAAAGGTGATATTATTCTCTCGATATCTTCTGAAAAAATATACAACTCGTAAAAATATCTTATAATTTATTGCTTAAAGAAGTTTCTGATTTGAAAATTCAATGTTTTGATAAATAGTCGAACATGGAAGTAAAGATAAAATTATCGTAAATTATGAGATTTATGCGCGTAAAAAACATTTTTGGGGAAGTCGATAAAAGTCAAATATTTCTACCTTTAACGCGAAACCGTCAACTAAAAGGTCTAAACTTAAAAATTTCGATCATATTTTAAGCGTGTCAATAATTTTAAACCGAGCTTCCGAGTACATAAACAGAGGCAATTAATATCTGAATGTATTCGGAGATAAAAATTTATTTTCTGTGGTTTTTTTATTTTTATTTTTACATAATTGACCGGATTCAAAAGCAAAAATCTGATTAAGTCATTGTTTGCTTAATTTATACTAACGTAATTAAATCATGCTTATTTTTACAGATTAATTGGCGAGAAAAACCGATATTCTTTAAATATTATCTCCTCTTGTTTTCTAAATCGATAAAACGGGAGGGAGAGAGTACAGTATTTGTTGCCATATCGATTTGTACAACTTAAAAATAATTGTAGAAAAATTCAGACATCGGTATAGTTAAAAAATATTACTAAGAAAGTGGGAAAATAGCTTTGTTTATAAGAACATCTTATGTGGAAGAACGAGAAAAAAAAAAAAGATTGAATGTTCCAAGTCAGAGATATCTGAGATAAAAATGTAACTAAATTAAAGCTTTAAAGATTTTTTTTTTTTAACTAACTGAAGTTGAATAAAAGATAAATTAAATTCCGAATAGGAAATTCGAGTGATAAAAAATAATTTTTCACAACTGTAAAGTTGAATTTCGCATATACCTTACTATTTAAGAATTTATCCGTATAGAGAAAAAAAAAATAACATAAATGATTTAATATTTGTTAAAACTTTTCGGATAAAAGAGGTTTCTTAAAAGGGTTCTGTTTAAATATTTAATGTCATTTGATGATATTTAATTTACCGGTTTGTGAGAGTCATTTATCGAAATTTCAATATAGAATGTCATTTTTAAGGAAGACGACCTCTTTGTTTTGTATTGAATAAATAGTTTTTTTTTTTGGATGAATTTTAAAATTGTATACCAAAAATCTAGTTCAACAAGAGTGAGAGCAAATAGAATTTCATTATCTGCTTAATGCAAACAACAATAATATGTTTTTTGTGGAGAGTTGAATTTTATCCTTTTGCATGGCTGTAGAGAAACTCGAGCAGATCATTACTGGAAATAGGAAAAAAGTAAAAAGAGTCGAGTGAATCATCTCGAAAGAATGACGTCGAGTGTATAGAAAAGAAGTACGAACAGGAACCATTTTGTCAAACTACTTACAACTACTTCAAAAATAATCTTTAATTTATATAATTTTTTTTTTTAAATGTTAGAAAAATCATTTTTAAGTTATTTAAATGTAATGACGTCCGTGAAAAGATTATGTTAATTTTCTAAAATTATTTAAATAAATATTTACTTAATTATGGTTAACAGGTAATTTCGATTAAATTATATCAAGAAGACGATCCAGTAAAATTATGTAATATTTACATAAATTGTTATCCTTATAAATTGCTGGCTTCTAAAATACCTTCTGATTTTGAGCTTATTCTTCTTTGTTCAGAATAGGAGAAATTTTATTTTGTGTCATCGTTAAGCTTTCGAAGAATGAGTTCTATAGATATAATTAGTGGCCAGTACCTGAAAAAGGACTTTTCACGTAATTACTTTATGCTTGTATCGATTCGCAATCGAGTACAAGATCTTCGCATATAATTGGATTTACAGGAACAAAATTTGAGCTGTTAGTGCCAAAGAACGAAAAACTATTGAGCGAAATACTTATTGGAGAATGTAGGGATATGAGTCAAACTAAGCAAAACATCTAAATTTTGTGGTGCTATAATTGAATATAGAGTTATCAACTAAAGTGATCAGATTTTCTGAACTTCAACCCGGGGCACTCTAGATATTGAGAGACGTAGAGGTATAAGGTGTAGTGTTGGACAAAATTTTAAAATATTTTTAGAAAAAATGAAAAAAAAATTTTTAAAGCAATGAAAACAGTAAATTATTAAAAAATTTGCAAAAACAGAGCAGGAAGAAATAAAGAAACATATTTTACTATTACTTTTTCTTCAGATTGATTCATCCACATTGATTACATTGGAGTGACCCACTCCAATGTAACAATTGTACTGTAACTGTAATTGTAACAACTGTAACCAATACCAATGTATAACCAATGTGGAGTAACTGCAAGGATGTTGGAGTGACCCAACATCCTTGGAGTGACATTGGAGTACTTTCATCCCAATATCCTTGGAGTCTACTATTCCAATACCTGCTCCAATGTACCCCAATACCCTTGGAGTCCACTATTCATCCCAACATCCTTGGAGTGACTTGGAGTATTTTTTCTTCAGATTGATCCATCCACGTTGGTTACATTGGAGTGACCCACTCCAATGTAACAATTGTACTGTAACTGTAACTATAACTGTAATAACTGTAACCAATACCAATGTATTGGTTACAGTGGAGTAACTGCAAGGATGTTGGGGTGACCCAACATCCTTGGAGTGACATTGGAGTACTTTCACCCCAACATTCTTGGAGTCTACTATTCCAATACTTACTCCAATGTACCCCAATACCCTTGGAGTCTACTATTCATCCCAACATTCTTGGAGTGACTTGGAGTACTTTTTCTTCAGATTGATTCATCCACATTGACAACATTGGAGTGACCCAAGGATGCTGGGGCGATCATATTCTATGTAAAGTAAAAAATGGGAAGAAGAATTCTTCAGAAATTAATTTTTTAACATTAAATCCAGTAAATCTGTTTTTTAAACTTTTTAATATGAACTATTTACTTATAAGTAAAAAATGAGACAATCCGGAACATCTTATTCAAAACCGGGACAAATCCCAACATTTTTTAAAGCTGGGATAATGACTCAAAAACCGGGACTGTCCCGGTTAATCCGGGACGTATGATTATATTAACTGAAGAGCTATGTATTCGTTTCAATAATTGATTAAATAAATAATTATAATAATAGTGAATATTTGTTGTTTAATTCAATTTAATAATATTTTAAACGCAAATTAACACAAATGTCTTTGGTTATTTATTTATTTATTTATTTGAATTTCATTCAGATTATTTTCCATGCAAACAGAATATTTATAGAAAGCAGAATATTTTCATTTCAACAGTTTCGGTTCACTTCAATAAACTCTGATTGAATGAATACACACGAGAAATATTGCCCTCGATTGAATATGTTTGTGAATCGAATACGATTCCATTGCATACAAAATAAATCGATAATATGATTGAAAATCATAAATTATGCACAATAAACCGGAATAAATCAAAAAAAAATAAAAAAAAATATATCTAAATTTTATTCGACCGAAGTTTCGTGGAATTTCATAACAATTGTTACGCTTTTTGAGACGTTTTATGGCGAGAAAGGTTAAAAATGAAAAATGTTCGAGATGAAATTTTTTTTTTTTTTTAGCCAGTTAACTTTGAAACAGTCGAGCAGTGGAATAGACTTTTTAATGCATTTATCTAAATTGCATTTTCTACGTGAATAGAAAAATATGAATTGGTAAATAATTATATTGACCATACGTCCCGTCTTGTTAGAGACAGTACCGGATTTTAAATTCACTTCCCATTCAATTTAACCTTTGCGAAAATTAAATTTTTCATTTCGTAAATGTGGAATGAGTAAATTAGTTTATTTTTTCTTCATAATATTTAAAAAAAAAAATAAAATATAAAAATTGCCCGTTTCTGATGCTTGATAAATCCGTTTATCCCTCATTTAAGCTTATTATTTTTCTTAAAAAAAATAATACAGAGCTTTCGAATCACGATAAAATTTATTATAGTGCTTTATATTACACTAATAAAACTATTATTAAGTTATCTGCTAACACTCTACTCGTTAATTGAGTAACTAATCTACATTAAATTTAAGTGCACATCTCCATTATGCTAACGATATTCTTCTACAGAAGTCGTTATTATGTTCTTACTTTTCTTCTTAAAAATACGATCGCTCTATGCATAAAAAGAAAAAAAAATAAAAATTTATCTTGTCTTAATGATATACAAAACGTTTGTTTCGTTTTACTATATAATTTGTAGTTAGATGGAATTTATTTTACATAAAAGGAAAATATATTTCGGAATGAAAATTCGTTTATTCTTAATGATGAAAATAATGTTTATGTCAACATACACAATCGAATCGACTACAATCAGGCAACATTATCGATCAAGCGAAGAATTGATTAAGTTTTATACTTGATTTAACTTCAATTCTTTAAACGTTGAAATTTCTGTTAGCTAAAAATATTTTTTTTTTTATTTTTTTCCAACATTTTAAAAATATCAAATTTTAGTTAAACTGTAATAATTTAATCAATAACGTAGACGTTTTGGTTATTAATGTTAACTAAATAATGTAAAAAAAAAAATATGTAATATTTTTTACATTAATTATATTCTCGATAACATTAATTACATTCTTTAACAAGATGCGATAAAAATTAAGTCAAAATTTCTGATTTAATGGATCTTTCAAACTATGAGAGGTGTAAGTTATCACTGATACGTTTAAACATAATTAAGTGATCTCATAATTATTTAAAAACTATCAAAATTAATATTTAATTACAAAATTTAACTAAAAAATTAATTAATTTACTTATTCCGTATTTATGAAATAAAACATTTAATTATCACAAATGCTAGCAATCTACAGTTACAGTTGACTATAGATGATGATGATGATGATGGTGATAATTTAACATTAAAATTTTTTCCAACAGATTCTTTATGGAGGATTCAATCTTCCTGAACGAATCCAAAATAATTTGTCGAAAAAAAAGGATGGAAAACAGCAAAAATTTTGGACGAAAATCAATAATATTAGCTTATTAAAAATGGTTATTGGAGATTCCTTTCTTTGCTATCGGTTTCTGGATCGATAAAGTTAGTAAGAGATGGTTGATTTAATTCTTTTTTTTTTTTTATTGATAGTTGCCATAGAAATTATTTAAACATGTTAATTATTCTCTTGTTGTATGTCTGGGCCGTAATTATTTTAGCGAAAAGTTGCATAATTTAACACAATTTTTAATTATTTTAACATATTAAATTTTTAATATATCAAAAAATTGTAATTACTTTAGAGTACACGCGGTCTAAAATTGTTTCAAAGTTATCTTAAGCAGAATTGGGCAACCTCAATCAATTATTGATGGTTTTTTTTTCCCTGGAACCTAACAAGATAAAAATATTGCCTCTAACTCATCAGTTTTTGCAGGACCAAAATTACTTCGGGCTAAGGATTATTGTCGTTCTATAAACATTGCCTTAACTGAACTTAAACAAATGATGATTAATAATCTTAATTCTATAAAAATAAATTTAGTAGAATATAATTTTTCTTGAAAAATGAAAGATGTAGTTATTAAATCATATATTGATTACATCTTTCTTATCCGCATTATCTTTGATACATTCCTTTTCTCGAAAATATTTTATATCTTCATATCTCTTGAAAGCACAAATATGTTAATATATAAAAAAATATATTAAATGAATCTGTTACAAGGACATATGCCTCTTAAAATAACTCTTATTGTAAACATGCATTCTCTTCGAGTTACGAACGTAATTCGTAAGTAAGTTTTGTTCGTAAATCGAGTTATTTATAACAGATACTGCTGTTATTTTGGTTCTAAAAGTACTGAAATGATTTTCTTTAATGTATATTGTAATATATTTCACAATTGGATCAATTAAAAGTTTCTTATTTTACAGATTTTAATGACAAGTTCCGAATATAAAGCGAAGAATTTTTGGTATAAATCGCTATCATCTTGAAATACTGCCATAATACATTAACTAACTATGTAATTTTACATTATATTGGTTACTAGAATATTTTGTTATCATATTACAAAATTATTGATGAGTTTTTGAAATTTCATGAAATTTGATAGTGAAACTTCACGTTCGTAAGTACGAATGTTCGCAACTAGAGAAGCGCCTTATTTTATAAATGCCGTATTCTAAAAGCCATCTTTTATGAAAAATAGCTATATGTATTATTCACTTTGTTATCTGTTCTTCTGTATGATATCTGAAGAATCAATTATTCAAATTTTTGGACGTCATTTTTTTATCATCCGTGTTACATACGTATTAATTCCGAAGATACTAAGTAGTCTTGTAACAAGATGGCGGCTGTTACAAACATTTAAAATTCTCATATTTGTTGTAGAATAGTATTATAGTCATTCAGAAGAATTTACATATATTTTACAGCAATGATCTTATATACTGTACTTTCGTTATTTGTTTACTATCAGGCAAATGTCGGAAGAAAAAACAATATGCCAGAACATTCAAATTTACGGTAATCCTTCCGTTTTATCATGGTTATAGGATTACTAATTTTGATTGAACCATTGTGAAATAGCATCGAAATTTTAAAAAAACTGCACATTTATGATACTATCTGCCACACATGAAAAAGGTTTTATTCATTTGAAAGGATTTTATCTAAAATACTGTATATGTACTTAAACTTTTCTGTTTTCAGACATTTTAAACATTCTTATATATATAATATTTCTTTTTCCTTCTGGTTTCTTGATATCAAAATCCGATTTGCAAAATTATTTTGGAAAATAATCTGAACAAGGTAAAAATTTTATGCTCTTTGCGAATGTAGATGCTTTCATCTGATCTTCGTAACAATTTCCGAATTTGTGGAAAAACTCTTGCAGATAAAATGTCTTCAGTCAGATTCATTATGTGATAATCCATTTTACACAAAATGAAAAATGATTTAAAGTTACATCAACTTAAGATCATCCGAATTACGGATTTCCGCAAGTAAAAAAACATAATTTTAAATTTTAGAAAAATTCAAAAAATGTATATAAATTTTAAATATTCCGATGGCAAAACGATTTAGCAACAAATATTTCATTTAAAAAACATAATTATTTAAAGTATAATGGTAGCATTTCAAGATGGAGGAACTTCTAATAAGGAATCTCATATTAAAGAATATTTAAATTCAAATCTCTGAAATAAAAACTTTCTAATCGGTACAAAAATATTTACATATTATAAAATATATTCCGTGTATTCGGTATCTCTGAGTTCGATATAAATTTCAAGTTACGAACTATTCAATTTACGAACAAAACTTGTACGTTCGTAATTAGAAAAATACTTATATTCAATAAACAAACTAACATAAGTTTGAATAATTTTTGTATTAATGTTTCTTCGTTATAAATTCAATACTTTTCGAAGTAATTTTCACTTTAACATCCTGAAATAATTCAAATCAAGCGATAAACATGCTTTTAAAAATGACATTTATCATAATTCGTAACCAATTCTGATGTGTATAATATCTTTCTTTCGTGGTATATTCGGTAGTGACTTAAGTTATATTTTGTAAGGATTTCTTGCATTAAATAATGGGGATATTCTAGATTTTACTGAAATCAGCTTCTAAAATTCATTGAAAATTTTATAGTTCGAATTTTGATCCTCTTAAATGGCATCGATTCTGTGAATCGAATCTCGGAAAGTCGAAGAATGGTTTAATTTTATTGGCAAGAAAAGTCTTGAAATTAAGAATTTGATTATGGTGATGTATAGTACACTCAAATTTTTATCGAATATCACATGCTTTTTTATTGCTATTGCTGCTAGATTTATATTTTTGATTAGCGTGCCATTTTTCTTCTTTTAATAAATGAAAGACGTCTCTTTTATATTCTGTTGCTATGCCATAAAAGATGTATTATTAGATACCAACTTCAACGATCACTTAACTAGTAATATATAATGTATTTATTCAGAATTCCACTTATCCTAATTATAATCACTATAGATGCGATTCTAGAGAATATAAATTAATTGATTTGATTAAATATAGTGGCCCGTTTCTCTTCTCCGATTTATCTCTTTCTTTCACTTGTAGATCTGATTATAATGTATTACCTCTGAATTGATAATTTGTTAATATCTTAATTCACTGTTAAAGATTTTGATTTATTACTTTGCTGATTATCGTTTCGTTTAATTCATTATCCGTGCGAAGAATGTTATTTAGTGTTATTTGCAAATTTTATAAATTATTAATCGCAGGATATCAGTTGAGTCCATGATTATTTTTTCATCGGTTCGCTTTAACTTGGATTTTTCTTCTAAAATACAAGAAAAACTAATAAAAAAAAAAATGTATGTAT
This sequence comes from Androctonus mauritanicus, assembly GCA_011317285.2. Classification (NCBI taxonomy): domain Eukaryota; kingdom Metazoa; phylum Arthropoda; class Arachnida; order Scorpiones; family Buthidae; genus Androctonus; species Androctonus mauritanicus. The sequence continues at coordinate 15,237 of WUQG02178098.1, forward strand.
CCGTAAATACTGGTATCTGATTAAAAATCTTACTTTAAAACAATTTTTTTAACGAAAAAAATTCTTTATCCATTTTTTATCATCAGAAACAATTTCACATTCTGAAAATTTAAAAATATATATATACATTATTAATTATATATTCTAACTGCTTAGAGATGTGAGAATGATCTCTAAGCAGTTAGGTATCATTTTCTTAAAAAGAAAGCTTAATTTTCTTAGAAGAGAAAGCTTAATTTATAGATTTTAAGAAAATGATCTCTAAGCAGTGAAAGAAACTGCTTAGAGATCATTTTCATTCTCAAATCCCTGCATTAGGGATGTGAGAATGATCTCTAAGCAATTTCTTTCACTGTCTAAGCAGTGAAAGAAATTGCTTAGAGATCATTCTCAATAAAGATGATCTCTAAGCAATTAGGGATCATCTTTATTGAGATGATCCCTAATTGCTTAGAGGGATCATCTTTATCGAGATCTCTAAGGATCATTTTCTTAAAATCTATAAATTAATCTTTCTCTTCTGAAAATTTACAGTTATGGTTTAAACAGCTCTTTGTCTTTCACTGAATCAAAATTAGCAATATCGAAATTATATTATCTAAATTATCTAGTCCAAAATTCTTTTCAATTAATCGATAATTTCTTAGAATAATACTTGTCTATAATAAGATTGCGATGAACGATTATTTCGCGAAAAAAGTTAACGTTTATTAACTCTAAGATGTACAGAAATTTAGTAAAAGAATAAACTTCTAAATTATTGACTCGTCTAGCTTCAGGAATGCCTTCAATAATGTACGCTTTAATCTTTAGGAGTGACTGGCCTTTCATAAGATCATTCACCCAGTTTCAATTTAAGCAAATCTACTATTGACAACAGCATCGCTATTAATTCTTTTATAAATCTGATGTTATCAAAACACGTCAGAGATTTCTCCTGGGTTTATTGATTTGACTGTTTCTATCTCTTTTTTTCTTTGTAATAAATCGAGACAATCCTTTGACAAATGTCATTATTCCATAAAGAAGAGCGTATAATTATTCGTGCAGTCGAAATTTAATACTCGAAAATTCTTTTCCAACATAGAAATTATTATTATTATATAAATTTAAATAATATTCGACTGTTTATTATTCTTCGACAAGAGAAAAGTATTTTTATTAAATAAATATTTATTAATACTCGCACAGCATCCATGTATTGTGAAGTGCTAAATATACATTTTTCTAGCGGTTTCGTAGATCTTTTTTTTTACCTGATTAGTGGGAGAACATAAAAAAAAGTATATTGTATTAGACTAATAAAGCTTTAATGTTGATAATTCATTTAATAAACGACGTTATTCTTCGCAAATCAGCGAATTTTCATCAAATGTATTATGTCACGTAGTTTGCTTTTGCAGGTCACACAGATGATAATTTGGACTGATGCCGTCGTGACCAATTAATTTCACTTTCTTGCTCTAGTCACGTCGTCTTCATCTTCTTCTGTATACATTGATATATTACTTTTGAAAATTCTTGGACGAACCGAAGATTTTTATCGAAACAATTGTTCTAACTGTATTGTTACTTTTTTATTGCTTAGCGGTGGCTGATGTTCGAGATATAAACTTTAAAACTGATCGTTTTAATTAATATAAGTGAGATTACGATGTGAACGAGTTATACAGAACGTGTTGTGGGCTATCGTATCTATCATCTATGCATATTAAATCCACTTTGTCATTCTATTCGAGTACGTTTAGTCGATAACTGTCGACACGGTAGTACAGTTTTCTTATTAGAAAATCATCAAATTCCGTGTTTTTCTCTAATCACTGCAATCGTTCTTAATGATAGGTATTATTGCTTGATTACTTTTTTTTTCTTTCTTTCCAAAACTCGTTAAATTTATTTATTAATTTTACAAATATTCAAATTGCTACTATGTAATTGCGTAGAAATGTTCGTATCTGTGAAATGAGATTTTTCTTAATGTAAAAATTCTTTCACTAATTTAACATTTTACATTAAAAAAAAATGGTTCAATACTTTAATTTTTTTTTTATTTCAGTAAGATAAATCATCATAAATTACAGCCTTATGTTACTAATATATGCAAATAATATTAAAAAAATGCGAGCGTTACAATGCATGATATTTTCACATTAATATAAGTGCACATATGCCATAATTATCATAGCTGTATCATAATTACCATACCATCTAAGGAGTTTTATAATAATAAAAATTGTTTTTATACAAGTAAATTTGCCAAAAATCAATAAATATAATATAATATCATTAGTTTAACTAACATTAAAGCTGAACTTTGAACTTTGAACTTTGAAATATATTTTTCAATATATTTTTGAACTTTTCATTAATTAAAAAAAAACAATCAGTTCTGGAAGTATTCGCTTTCTTTCCGAATTTTTATATTTTGAAATTATTAAAGATATGTAATTAAAATATATGCCATTTAAACTATTTCCAATGGCATAATCTTTATGCTAAACACCATAGAAATCTATCAATTAGTTCTATGGTTATTACGGAGAAACCATAGAAATATTTATCGTATTCAAACCGATGAATCTACAGGAATTTATGTTATTTCAAATTAAATTTTAATGCTTTGACCGAATTTTGTACTGAATTTTATAAAAATCGATCAAACGGTTCAAAAGTTAATAAGAGTCTTTGAAGTTCAAATATCTACCATTTTTAAATGGTTAAAGATAGAGAATTAAGTGATAAAGCAGTGAGAGGACATAATTAACAGAATTTCAAAAAATATACTATTTAGAATAAGAATTATTAGTGAGGGATTCACATCCTAACAACTAACATTATGATGATCTTATGAGCTTCACATTCCTTTGAAGAGTAGGCTTTTAAAGACATCTGTGATTATCCCATATAGAGTTGACCAAAATTATGTATTATCTTTCGTATTTGTAGCTTACAAGTCAACAAGAAATTATCTAAATAATGTAAAAAAGCTTTTAAATCATTCATATTCCATTTTAGATAAAATAATTAATGAAAAAATAATTATTATTTTTTTATTTTAGTTTTAAACAAAACATTAAAAAATGTTATAAAGACAAAATTACAGAAATACAGTCTGTTACTTATAGTGAATTTTTTTAATAACTTTGCTTTATAATAAACACTTTTTCATTCAAAGAACAGCATAAAAAATAGAGGAATTAATATAAAACTATTTCATATTTTAAAAATGATGCAATAACTATTGCAACTACTGTAAGAAATCTCATACTATACACGAAAATTGCAGAAACAATTGTTTTAATGAATGAGAAAGTATGAATCATAAAAATGTTTATAAGTTTATTTTCTTGACTTTTGCAAGTTTGTTTACAAAAATAGTTATATATTTGTCTCTCTGCTCATTTGTATCTAGTGAAAAACATTGCAGAGCATTCAAATTTTAAAGAAGCATTATCTCATTATCTAAAGTATATGCCTTTAATTTTGAGAGTCTTATGTGCTCCCTTTACAAGATATCAGCCATTCAAAATGTCAAATGCTCCTATATTAGAATAATATCATAGTCATTTAAACAGATCTTAGTTAATTAAATTTAAGTTAAGATGGCACCATTATAGATCTAAATATTTTACAATAATTGTCTTTATATAATTGCATTTCCATCTAAATATTTGTCAAACCATCTGCAAAATATATTAAATATAAAGCATTGCAAAGAATTCACATTTTAAGTCAGTGGTTCCCAATGTGGGGCGCACGCCCCACAGAGGGGCAATTTGATTTTTAAGAGAGGCAATTCGAGAATGAGTTATTAATAGTGAATTTTTTGCATTTCTTATGGTTACAGGGACCTCATATATAGTATATAAATATATATTGTAACATATTCATTTTTAAAATTAAAATCAGAATGTACACAGCGATTTTGAAACTTTGTTGTTTTTTCATATCACTTCATATCATTATTATTTTTTAAACAATTTCTTAGTAATTTCTTCCTTAGTACTTCAACAACTGGCCTTTCGTTCTTTTATTTTTCTTTTTCATGGATTCCATGTTCTTTGGAAGCTTATTTAGACCAAGTTAATGGTCTTTTAGACTTCCTCCACTTGAATAGGAGTTCACTATCGAATAATAAAGATTAATGTCACAAGGGGCATCAGGATTTTAGAGATGTCTAGATGGAGGCATGGCTAAGAAAAGGTTGGGAACCACTGTTTTGAATTCAATTATTAATTTTTATCTAATGTACACAACTACTAATTTTTAAGTCTCTACATTCTCCGTTAAAAGATGGCGACCATTTAAACTTTTAAAAATTCTATATTTGAAATTATTGATGCGGATGAATGATACATAATGTTGTATTCATTTACAAGAATTTATAAACTATTCCTGCAAATTTTTTATCTATATTTTTTAAATTCTTTTCATGTCATTGCAACATTTTGATAATTTGGATTATGGTGTCATTATTATCTGATAATGAAAATTCAGAATGTTTTGAAATTAAATATTCGATCAGTTTTCGAATATATTAAGAGCTTTCGTTGCTACAACAATAGTCATTGTAGAATGTTTACGTATTTATTTTGGTAACTATTTGCGGTCCTCCTAATGAGAAAATGCTCTTTGTGAGCAAGTTGCCTTTGTTAATTTGTTAGAAATATTAAACATATTTCACAGGATACAGGAAAATCTGTAAAATAATACGATTGTTCTCTGTCAACGAACTCGAATGGAATTCAATATTTCTCAAACTCTTCAAATAAGTTCACGAATTCTGTTGAATTATTATATTTATCTCCTCAAATGCATTGTAATCTTTAATACTGCACCCCGAATCTGTTTTCCTATAGCTCAATTTTTATATTGTATAAAAAAATGTGACAGAAAACTTATTAATATCGTATATTGACCTTTATATCGTAATCAAACTTGGCTTTATTACAACTTGGTAACCATATTTATTAAAAGAAAAGGATATTCTGAATCTGTATTACTTTATTTCGTTAAAACAAAAATTCTTTCTTCTTTGAGATCTATTTCTTCTATACGTTTTAATAATGGAAAGTTCAATTTTGTTATTTGACTTTGATTTACTATGCTGTTCAAGTTTCTTCAAGTACAATATTTGGATTATCTATGATTTCAGAAAATTGCTATTTCTTTTTAAAATTTATTTCCAACAGAAACTTCAAAATCTCATTCATATAAGTGAACTTCATCTATTGTTTCCTTACTTTTCGTTACGATTTTTTTTACAAATCAGTTCCTTCTTTCTTTAATCTAGAAGTTAATAAAGACTTTTTTTCTTTACTGTCAAGAAACGAATAAAAATTTTTTATCAATTCGGTATCGTAAAGCGTAATACACTCTTAGATATCAATAAGATAAATTAATATCCACAGAAAACTTGAAATAACAACTGAAAAATCGTTTATTATATTAATATTCCGTACATTTTAAGGTTGAGTTCAAATGTGGAGTTTTGAAATCTTTGTATTTTTATATTAAATTTTTGTTTATTAGACCATATTGGTATTTTTTTATATATTTATCTATGTGAATTCTGGAAGAATCGGAATGCCATCTGATGCGAAAAATGCTCTGATAACCATTAGAATGATTGATCAGCTTCATCTATATTTTTAAGGAATTTTTCGCAATTTTTCGAATCTTTTTCTATATTTTACTTTGCAATACATTCGAATTTTTAGAACCACTTCAAATTAATTAATTTTTGAATACAAAATTTAAACTTTTTAACTCAAATTCAGCAATTATTCAACACTTGCTCATTCTTATCGCTTTCGTGATTTTTTTTTTTTTTTAGTTTCTTTCGCCAACTTTTTACTATTACTCATAAGCGATATAATAAACAAATGATTATAGTTTCTAAAATTATAGAATTACATTAAATCTGCTTCCATGCCATCTATGGAAGAGGACGACATAACGAAAGTGTAACAATCGTGATTGCGTGTTAACGTCAAGACTCATTATTTACGATAAGTTAAAGATTTTTGGAATAAGTCGTCGTGATGAAAATGGACTTTAGTTAAGTTAATTTTAGATCAGGGCAATGTTGCGAACACACAATCTTCTCATTAAAATCAAGGAGAAGAAGTCGAGTGTGCGGAAGCCGATGAAAGAGAGGAATGAATCATTTTGAATACGAAAGTCGTATTAATTCTTTCTCTATGCTGTAACTTATTCACTTAGTTAAGCAAGAGTTCATCAATTGTGAGAAAATAAACTCAATGGGATGTAAACTCTGCTAGTCTATTATCCGAAAAATATTGTTCTTGAGTATTACCGGGAATATACAGCAATACTCCATTCCTCTTATATCATTACTCTTCCATAAACTGTTTTTCGCTGCAATAGGAAAATTATCGGTCTGAAATTCAGCCAACTATTAATAATGCAATATACAGATTATTAATATTTACTGTACTAAACCATTAGCAATGCGATATACGAGTACAAATATAATTACAATACAATAAAAATATTCGTTAACCATACGATAAGAAGGAAAACATCTTAATTAAGAATTTTTAAGCATACAATTGCATATTTTACGACAATAATAGTGATCTGTTATTGATTAAAATAGTAAAATAGTAAGATTGGGCAATATGAGTTGTGGGGTAAGATAGTTTTAGGTATTCTTTGTGTATATATACGTTAGAAATCAATCTACAGAAGACACACGCACTCTATAATTTGAAACAGGATATTCATAGATGCTTCTATTCATTTTCTTCCAGAAAAGATTTAATGTTTTAGACGTACTTATTGCATTTATAATACAAGCTATAACTGCTAGAATATAAGTTTAATAAAATCTATGATGGTCTTACTAAGAAAACGATGTAGTAAGATACATTTTAGCCAAATTGAGCATTCCATATTTTATTTTAAATGATATGTATATTTGTAGAGAATGCATCGTGGGTAAGATTGTTAAACAAAATGTTTCACTTTCCACCTTACCAATCGTCTTAATTTTCCAATTTGCATTATATATAATTTACAGTCTAAGTATAAATGTTAAGAAATACATATAAAGAATTCATATGCTGTTTGTTCGTTTTGAATGATGTAAGTTCGCAACTAATAATTCCAATAAATCCTAAATTGAGTTGTTTCTTAGAATGATAATTTCGCAATAAGTTATAATGATTAATGTTATAATTAAATTATTCTTTCAAAAGTAGAATTTATCAGTCGAACCATCTTGTCCCATTATTGGAATAAGACGATTCAATTCATATAATGTTTTAATTTTTTTTTTTATTATTTAAGATACTTATTGTTGAGTAATCAATTCAGCATCGAAGTGTTCAATTTTAATGATATTTCATTTGGTAAAAATCCACAAATCTTTTGCACAAATATTTATGACTTTATAATCAAAATTCTAAAAAATCGACACATTTTTCTCCAATTTCCTCTAATTATGGAAA
>WUQG02178209.1:0-22700 GCA_011317285.2 Androctonus mauritanicus
ACAAACATTGTCCGCCTCTTTGAGAGAACGTTCCCACCCCTTGCGATAGTAGAATATTAATTATACAATTGAAAAAAACGAGTTTGGAAGTAGGATCTGCCACTCCTATCTTCTAGACAATAAAGGTTTCTTTTTTTCTCTCTCTCTCTCTCTACCACGCTGCTCAAACCTTATCATGCACATAAGTCATGATAATGAATCCAGTTCGGGGCAGGTGCTGATAGAGTTTGGAATCATGGTCAAAGTAATGAATAGATACTCTTTCTGACAGCTGGATAATTATCTATGCGTTTGCACAGGTGTAAAAATGTATAACAATGACCTGCATTGTGGGTCTCGCCGGTATTTCAATACTCGGGATGATATATATTGACATAAGTTGTTCTTCTAAGGTAACAAATGGAAAATCGTGTTGATATGTATCTCTAAACTTCATTGTTGAACTCTAAAAATGTCCAGTCACGTACTTATCTCGCCCTTTAACTGAATACAATTTAATTTTAATTCTATCAGTTCTATTTTAAAAGGCAAATTTTGAATGGATGTATATTTATTTTTATTTCCTTATTTCTCTTGTGTTACTAAAGTTATATATACTGTATATAATATACGGTTTTAAATAAATTTAATAGGATTCTCGAACCGTAACGCGATACGATAAAAAACGTTGCAGCAATTAACGTTTCAGTCTCGTAACGTAGAAATTAAACCGATGCACCCGGAGTTACGTATTATTCTCCAATGCAGCATCACTACCGATCTCTGGTGGGATGCTGAGGAACTACTGCAACAACTACCATTAGCAATAATCCATCACCTTGATGTTGTCATCTTCAGGAGACATGGTGGCTTGTATTTTCTGGCGTCCACCCATCGTTTTTAGATTTATGTAAAAAGTGAATCTTTTTTTTCTGATTTTTATATATATATATACGTCTTCCATTCTTTTATTTCACTTTGCATTTTTCCGCCACCTCTTCTAGCGTTTTCTATAGAAAAACCGTTCAGTTTTCCGCAACTCCCGATATGTTTTATTCTCGGAGAGAGAGAGAGAGATTTTTCACAAAAGCGAATTCAATTTTTATCACACTCCAATTTTATTACTTTTATTAGAAATTAGCTTTTTAATTCGGTAACGCCTTGCTCTCCAGTTAAAGAATTAAAAAAAAAGGCAGAGAGAGAGAGAACGAGAGAAGGGAGAGAGAGAGAGGAAAAAAAAATTTCCCAACGCAATCTTGAAGAAGAGAAGGAGAATATCGGGATTTTTGTAGCCAGATAATAATTATCTGGAAAGGAACATCATAAATTTGTCGATGGTTGTGTACAATTCAGACGTCATTACCGACTTACAATAACAATTGGCTGTTATCTTCCAGGTTTTCAATTTGTCCAATTTAGTTCCGTTCATCAATTTTCTTATCTTTAGTGGGGGAAGGAAGGAGAAGTACTTTCATAATGAGCAGCTAAATTTCACTTGTCTCGCTCAACGAATTAAACCCCCAACTTAAAAGTATCCCTTCTAATCATCCTTCACTTCATTTGTCGTCCGCAGGTCATTTTTCATTCGCGTAATAGTTAAATCGATGATAATGATGCTGGCTTAGCTCCCTCTTCTCCCCTTTTACGGAAATTTTCCCAACTACCGGACAGCAGCTGACATTAATGCGAATCTTTCTCCTATTATTTAAGGGGTTAATAAGAAAAATAACAGATGGTAGCGGTGGAATAAAGAAAAGGAAAAAAAAAGAAAAGAAAACGCCGCCTAGACTTATCTTTTAAGCTAATCTATATTTTAATCCCAAACAAGCAAAAGAAAAACTCCTTTATATTCTATCGTAGTTCAGCTGTTGGCCGTTCATCAGACTTATCTAACTATATAAATTATAAACGATTTATTCGAGTGAAAGATGGGGAGAAAGAAAAAGTTATTTATGGTAGGTAACCTAAGAGATTGTATCTACCATGTCATTATTCTTGTCACCATCTGTTTACAGACAAACTTAAGGTCTTACTGTTCGCTTCTGGCCTTTCCTCCTTCCCTCTTATTACATTCCCTGAATGGATTAAATCCCCCCTTTTTATGCCAGAAAAAACATCTCTTGCACTCTTCCTTCGGGTTCCATGCGGTTCTTTCAACTTTACCTTTCGCATCTTAACTGTTTAAACTGACAAAACTTCTTAACTCGTACTACTGGCTATTTAAATTGTCATCACGCTCCCGGTTGCTACTTAAACAGCTCAACTTTCTTACTTTCTTTTTTATTTTATTTTATTTTTTGTCATTTAAAACTATCAACCGTTTCGACTTAATGCCGAACATCTTCTCTTCAACGTCTACCACCTTTTCCATTTAAATTAATAGGCAATAATCGAAGAATTAAGAGTGGGAAAGTGCAAATGTGACTAATTGTTCGAAGCTCTTATTACTGTAAATCGCATTCATTTGGAATACTTCCAAATGCTGCTGTCGGCTTCACTTCTGACGTCTTTTAAATCTTTCCAGTCGACGATATTAATGTTCTGGCAGCAAAAGAACATTTTTCAAAGAAGACTGAAATCTTAATTCTATATCATTATCCAGGCACGGTTGGTAAACAGTGAATCAACGCTTCATAAATCTAGATTCTCTTCCATCAATAAGTTCTCCACTCTTCTGTTTACGATTACTCTCGGATTCCAAACTTGGTTTTCTTTCGACACAATCGAGTGTGTGCTGCGGCATGTTTAATTAAACTTTTCTAAAGCTTTTAAAAATTCTCGAGAATTTTTTTTTTTTTACTTGTTAAAACTGATTTTGTAGCGGAAGGTGTGCGTAGTAAACAGAGAAAAGGTGTAATTGGCCAGGAGAAATCTTTATTATTCTGGAAAATAAATTATTATACGTGGGTTGAATCGAAATGCCTCGTTTTATAGATTTATTGTGCTACGACTGATGGCAGGAAGGTGCCGTATTTTTCTTCTTATCATACAACTGATCGGAACCTGTTATGAACTCTTTTCCTGTGTATGTGAAGAGCTAATGGGCGAGTAAATATTTAATTGAGTGAGAAGCGATACAAGCATGGCAATCGTTTCTACCGAGTAATAATCTCGGAGCTTTGTATCGACGTGTTACTTGTAACACAACTGCCAAGAAAATTCTTCTGTCGTCGGTTTTCTTCACATTTTATCGAATTAAATTATCTCACCAGTCGATTTTTCTTTGGTTTCGTACACTTCTTTAATGCCTAGCTTTCTTCTTGAGCATTTGTCCGCCGTGTGTATGCACAAAAGAATTCCGCTCTGAATGAATAGAATTTGTGTCAAATTTGATATTGGCATATATAAAAATTTTATGTTGTCTTTTCTTTCTCGCGACTAAGAAAAACTTTGCAGTTAGGGGAAAAAAATGAAAATTTTATACCCTTTCCCTTAAAAACAATCACTTGGAATAATTGCAACACCATTCTGTTCTACTGATTATCTTCAATAAAGTCGCATCATGTATCTCTTTCAGGCAGTTTTCTGTTTCAAACGTATTTTTAACACGTTATAACTTATTTAAACGAATTATAACATGTTTTAATTAACTATTTTTGGTAAAATATGCAGAAATTTTTGCGCTTATTAGCATACCAATACAGAATTCTGTTATAGAAGAGAGAGAGAAAGAGAAAAGTGTGTTCGTCCAAAACAGCAAATTTCTCAAAGCAAGAAAAAAATATCACGAAAGGTCTTTTAATTCCAATTTAAGGAATAGAAAAGATTTTAAAAATAGCAACCAGATGGAAAAGTGGTTCAGCAGCTTAGAAGCGATAGACAGAAACTCTCCAGGGATAAAACTAAGTGGCAAGTTAGTGCCGAAACTGCTAGGTCCGGTTAGCTTGTCACCTGTAACTTCCTCTGGGAGAAATGACCAAGAGGCACCTAACTCTTAAATCGTCTCTTTAATTACAACTTGTTTTTTCCAAGAAGTGCTTGTTTTTTTTTCCTATTTTCTTTATAGCAAATGCGATAAATTTCAATTTAACGCAACACCTCGACCAGAAGGTTAGCACTTTACTCCAGAGGAATGAAAGTAGGAGCAGGTGTAAATTATCGGATGATGGAGGTTTAGTGTTACAACCTTACTTGTCAATGTTGATTTGTTTCCCTGGCTTTCAATCCTGCAGCGGATCAGAAATCAAAGGAACCGCTCGATTCCGGTGTGGAAGACGAAAAAAAAGATTACATTTCATGGTCCGACTACAGGAAACGAAGTTAAGAGCCTGGATGGTATCATTAGCAATGAAAGATCGAGTTCTCTAGAGTAAGAGGGAAAAAAAAAGAAAAATGTGCTGTTATATTCTTCCCACTTTTTCACACCAAACGTACAGTTGAATAACAAAAATCCTTTTTTGTCAGTTTGCTGATTAAGCAATCGTTTTTCCATTCTTTCTCATCCAATTTAACTGTTGGCAACAGACTGAAATAGAACCCAATCGCATTTTCTAACTCTATAAATTCCGTCTCGGTTTGTATCCATAAACCAAAATTAATTTTATCTTACAAAATAAAAAATAGAGAGGAAATAAAAAAAGAAAACAAAAGAATCGTCAATTCCGTCTTCTCCTCCGTACTCGTTTCGTCTTCGATTTTTAACCTTTTCATCGGGCGAAGAAGAAGAAGAAGAAGAAGAAGAAGAAAAATAAGCAAATTCCTCCGCCTTCAACAATTAATTTGAAATTTAAGTCTACATCTAACACATCTAAGATGGCGTCCGGTCTTGTTAATGCCTCTTTTTTTCCTCCCGTTTTATTTCCCTCTCTGCCTGTCACTTAGTCTTATTTGCATAAACATGGCAGTTTGAATGAAAATTGACGTACCAGTGGCAGCCTGCTTTTTCCACTCTTTTTATCCTCGCTAATCTCCTAACTCTCTTGACATATTCCAGCGATGAAACAAATGACACATGCGCACTTTTCCAGCCCGTGCTAAGAAGAATTGTCACAAGACATTTGCAGCGGCAAAACTTCCTCTTTTCTTATTGAATATAAGCTTTAAATCTTCATCCAAATTCGATTTTTTCCTTCCAGAATTAACTATCCACCGAATGGCTACGGAATATTCCTGACAGGAACATTCAAACAAATAATAATAATAATAATAATTTTCGGCTGATGTTTACAATTTTTTTTTCTTCTTTTCTTTCTTTTATTCCCCACTAGAGAGGCGTAATAATTTAGGAGCGGGCCTGTTACAAAGATGAAGCATAAATTCAGTTAGTTGAAAAGCAAAGGATTATAGGACATCTGTTGTTAACAATAAGTAACAGATGTTCCCATATCAATGGAAGCAGGAATTCGAGCATGTGACAAAGTCGTCCTGACAATAGGATGATGGTCATAGATTTCTAGGTACGACCTGGCACCTTAAAGGATTTTTAATACACAGAAAGACTACCTAGTGGGTACAACTATCACGTAAACTGTAGGAGGAGCTACCGGGTCTGCTAAATTCTTAACACTGGTATAATAAAGGTTTCGGGAGTTAGAACACCCGCTGATGCAGCTTGTCACATATCACCTATCTCCACTGTCGTTTGTATCGTGTAGATGGTAGTGGGATGCAGTACACCCAAACGACCGTGGCACACAATCCATGTCTCTCCCAGCAAGCTACCAACATTGTAATCTATCCTAACAGTGGGTGGCATTGGTTTTAGGATCCGTAACAACCTAGCAACTTGTCGTTTAGCATGAAGAATCCGGCAATTGTTGGAGGGGAACTGCAACCGAGCCTTTGTAAAATTTGCCTCTTTCGATTTAGACGTTATAAAGAATGCTTTCTTATCGGCAACATCTGCAGATCGGCTACATAGTTTATTATCGACTGATTTTTTTATTTATTTATTATTATTTATGGCATGGAGGACACTGGTCGGATCCGAAAGTCTCGATCGTTTGTATCAAAGAGCACTTTAAATCATGGGAATTGGTTTTCGACACTGAAGCATGGCTCCGGTCGTGCCGGACTTTTGGTAGTTGCATATATTCCCTACATTTGTTTGGGATATCAATCATTTATCCCGTTTTCATTCCGTCCGGATGCATTTTTTTAAGCTATCAACGTCTTTCTGTCAGTGACCTAAACAGCAATAAACATCCATCAAATACCGTTTTCTTTTCATTGATAGACGAAGCATACGTTGGACCAGACTACCAGAAAATCGCTGTCTGTTATCGGACTTTTGTGTGCTTTCAAGAATGGAAGAAGGACGATTGAAGTTTTCTTGTGGTCGATACAAAAACATTTTCTTCCATTTTATTCGTTTCCTCTTATTCTTGTCAACCCTGTGTTTCTATCGGAACGATTTGGAAAGAATTTATAAATTTCGGAAGCAAAGCCAATCTTTTAGATTTGAAAGAGTGCGTGATGCGGAGTAGTAGTAGCGGATGTTAGTCCCTTGTTTACATTCGTATAAACTCTTACTAGATCGATTTTGGGTTTTTTCTCCTGGTTTGTTTTCCCAACATATTGTGCTGTTGCCAGCTTGTTTGCTGACGATAATTCTGTCGGTACGCACGCACTACCTATTACACACTATTACATGCTATATACACTGTAACCAGCGATGGAACTCTACGCATTACAAGACCACGATTGTATAAATTTATAAAACTGCACAAAAAGTACATAAATTTCAATTGTTTTAATCTTCTGGAACCATAATAATCGTCAGATTATAATGCAAGAAACTAGCACGAACCTGTAATCTAAGAAAATTTGAGTCATTTTCTACTATTTTTTTAACAGTATCAGTATCGAATAGCGTAAGTTCTCGATTATAAGCCTATATAGAAATTTGCAAATAAAGCAAAGATAGAAAGACTCCCGGAATTCTTAGCCTTACTGTATTTATAAAATTCTGTTCTTTCCTTATTTCCAGTTTCTTATGCCTTTTTTTTATTGCCTAACTCTTGTTATTTCTTTTCATTTCCAAATTTTTGTGTTCTTGTTCCTTGCCTTATTTCTAAAAGCTCACTTCTCTTTTCTTGTTCATTACCTTATTTCTAAAACTCCACTTTTCTTGTTCATTACCTTATTTCTGCACTCTTGTTCATTGCCTTATTTCTAAAACTCCACTTTTCTTGTTCATTACCTTATTTCTGTACTCTTTTTCCCTGCCTCATTTCCAATTTATTCATTATCTTATTTTTTTAAACTCTTGTTTTTTAATTGTTTATGAATTAGAGACGCTAAGATACCTTCCGTATACGTAACAATTTCAAACCTAATTATTGTTTAATTGAAATAAAAGAAACTTAACAAATATAAGCAGCACTTAACAAAAAAAATTCTGAATAATTTTTTTTTAATGGCACAGTTTATCTAAAAGAATCTTTGAAAGATTATTTATTAAATCCGGTTAGACTTAAATATTTAATGAGAGTAGAGTAATAGCGGGCATAAAATATTTACGTATACATTTAATTACGTAATGCTAGGAAACTTAATTTATTTAAAAACACACTTTCAACAAATTGAAAAAGAGAGAGAGAGAGAGAAGAGGGGAAAAAATATTTGGCAAGAGAGAAGGGATAAAATTCGGGCCAAAATCCAGCCATCTTTTTTTTTTCTTTTTTTTTAGAAGGTAAGAGTATCCAAAAGTCAGCTCGGCATCCATCTCTACAAGTTGCTGATGCCTAAAATCTGCATCCGACAGTTAGGGGGCAGAAGTGCATTTTTATTTTCTTCTCCCACAGCGGAATACCAAATCATTGGATGTGAAATATTTCAGCAGACCTCTTCTGTGGGGGGAAATGATTGTGAAAGGAACAGGCAAGCCAGCGTACGCCATTTGTCATGCCTTTAGTACCTTCTTTTGACATTTATTGTGATTTATTTGCATACAAAGACGATCACCTTAATTGCGCGTCACAGTTGATTTATGGTAGCGACTAAAAAGGTGATTTTCTAACGTTGCCAAAAAACACATCTTAAATTCCTTCAACCACCGTAGACGGTTTAGTATTAAAAAGCCATGTCCTTGTCAACGCAGTTTTTGAGAGATATGTCGCTGGTGATGAACGGTCGGGTTCTTCTTCTCCTCTCTTTCTCACTCACTATATATATCGACTGTGCACAATCTGGACACACTCCAGACTTCTGCACACAACTGTGACAAGTGACAGCGGCCTTTGCATATTGATGCCTGGTAATTTTTCTCGCCTTTTCTGACACCTTGTTCCTCTTCCGTCACAGAATTTTTTTTTAAACTCGGAAAAAGAGAGAGAGAGAGAAACGGTAAAGTAACCAATTAGACTCTTACCCCCTTTTTAATTATTCTCACTAATGGATGAGTGTTTCCAGAAGGTAATAATAAAAAAAGCGCTAGATACGATTAAATCTTTAATTGGGTTCTTGCCACTAACCAAATTGAAAAGTGGCCCGGAGCAAACAGCCGCCAATCCTCGTGTTTATGGTATAAAAATTAATTTCTGTCTTATCCGTTTGGGAATATAAAAATGATTTTTTTTTCTTTCGTTGTTTTTCAGCTTGTCTAGCATAATAAAGTCGGCAGCGAAGATTTTTCCAAGATAGTTTTTCTACAATGCAATCATTTATCACACGTCTCGCTTCAGACAATGTGCAATCTCTGTACAGCGATTTATAAGATAAATCACTGGTCTATTTATAAAAAACCATTAGTTGTTGTCGTGTGTCGTCAATTGTCACACCGCATTCCTCGTTTCAAATGGCAAAACTGATGCAATAATAAGTTAGAACGTGTCTATTGTGTCTTCTCTATCTAAATATACACGTTGGAATTTTAAGTATTGAGCGTAATTAAGAGGGCTGGAAGTGGGCCATAGGTGTGACTAACTCCTCGCGTATTTTTTTTTTTAATTTTTTTGCGTCCGAACAGCAGAAATTTTAATCGCTTTATTGATGATAGGAGAAAAATGCAGTCGAACGTTGCACACACGATAAACATTTTTCATTGGCTAGATGACAGTTTTTATGAAGATTAATATTTTAATAGCAAAACAAATTGAAGCCGGGATAATTAATGGCGGATCTTATGGGCCGACTAAAGGGCTAATGACATCCGCTCTGTAACGACCATTCTAACACGCCAAGCGTCGAGCCGAATAATGGCATTAGGCCGTCTGGAAGTCAATTTCTCAGAAACACTTCAAAGTCTTCCATCACCCACCGGTGACGTCACGCGGGGACAGATTTCATTTTAAAACCGTCACGTGTCAATGTCAAAGCCTGTCGGTGACGGCAGACTAGTTGACAGTTTCGACAATCTGCACTTCCGCATCTTTTCGTCACTTCCTGTTTGTGTCTGTCCCCCCTCTTTTACCGACCGAGGTGGTGGTAGTAGTATATAGTAGTATAGTAGTAGTAGTAAAGTTGAACGATTTTTTCCCTTTCGTATGCCGGTCCCTGTCAACTCCCCAATCCTGCATTTCTCCCAAGGCATCCTTTGCCCCCCTTACCAGTTAAAAATTTTTTTGGGAAGCGAAAACTCTTCTCGATCTGGGTTTACTTCTCCGATTGACAGCTCGATATTGAAAAATCTGCCAACGGAAGAGACGTGTGATTCGTTGTTGCCCGCTGGGCTCCCTTTTCTCTAAGCGTAAAGATTCTTTGTTTTCAACTTCTTTTGATAGAAATGCGTTGAGATAGTACGAGCTGTCAGTTTTAGAATGGGACGGAAACGACGTTTTTTTCTATATTTTCCAATCCAGATGATGCGCACACTCCCGAATTAAACGAGATTCTCAACCGATTAATCATGGATAGGACTTTGAGGGGCGTTTAATCCTCTTTCTAACCACCCGTTAATACTTATTCGATAAAGTAACTTTATTAATAAAAATAAACAAACTTGAGGTTCCACAAAATGTTCTGTTTTGATCATCATCATCATCATTCAATGCTCTAAATTATTTCTGACGTAACTCGTTTTTTGATCATAAACACGGCACTAAAATCGAGTTTTTGATCAATAAACCGGCACTTAAAACACTTCTAATCAATAAGCAAATCAAAGTTTGTTTTTGATGGAAAAAAAATACTATAAAGTTACTGAACTCGCTTCAGATTCAGAATCCATCTTTACTTGTTTACTGAGAATCTCAAACTCTCGTCTTTGACGAACAACCACAACCCTTCAATCATTTTTTTTTAATGATAACAAAATAAACTTACAGCACTTATTTTGACCAATAAATCTAGCAATTGCATCAATGTGGTCAAATTTATCTGCAGATCAATCTGCAATTTTTGCAGTTTCGTAGGTTTCGACCGGAAGCCGATCGAAAGAACCCACTGTGTACTCAATTAAGCTGCTCTCCATTTATATTTCAAGAGCGGTGATAGTAGTTTATACGTTAATTTTTGACCATTAATAACCTTCGGAGCTCTTCCGACCGGGTCGTATTTTGGCCTAGCCCACTTAACTGCCACGGCGTGTACGTAATTAACGGGTGGCACAGAATAGGCGTGAGAGCATATAAAAGAATACAGAGAGCGATACAAAACCGAGACGCGCGAGTAGACCACAGTGGGCCTCGTTAGGCGGCCGCACAAACGTTGCCGGTTATTAGCATGGTTGGATAGTAACGATCTGTGGCAACACCCGCTGATTTACAGAGAATCGGAATACACCTAAAAGAGGACGTAAAAAGTTATGCGGTCCGTTCCGGCATCAACGCGATTAATGTTAGACAAAAATACCGAGAGGAGGAGGGGGAAAAATAAAATAAAAAACGAGAGGAGGTAGAAAAACAGCGTAAGTGAAGATTTCCAAAAATTTATCTCGCTAATGAAGCGGCCATTAAAAAACTGACACGGAAGGGAAAAAATGAGAATAAAAAGCGAGTCATTATTAAATAAATTCGGTTCAATCTCCTCAGTACACATTTCTATCCACAGGGGGCTGAACAGACAATGGCATTCGGTGGGCTGCCCGTTGTTACAAGCTCGTTAACTTGGATCCCCACACTTTCGTCCTGAACGCAAATGAACTGCGTATCGCTCTAACTAAGGTTGCTAGTGTTAAATTGCCTCTAACCAGCTGCTTTAAATTATTTCCCGCCATTAAATTTAACGAGAAACTACGTGTTTTCCCTCAGGGGATGTAATTTTTAAAATATTCGTCGAGTGCACTGTCTGATGTTGGAAGGATCTTACCACTTTTTTCCAGTTTAATAGAACGGAACTGATTCGTTGATTGTAGATACTCCTTGATACGTTTTTCTTCTTCTTCTTTATTTCCGTCTAAATACAAATTAATCACTTCTCCAGAAAGCAGAAAAATCGATCGGAATCGTTGTATAAACATATTTTTCCTGCTGAGTTCTGATTTCTTGTAAACACTCGTTCGAATTTTTTTTTCGTACTTTCGAACGAGTGCTCAGTTCAATGCCGAAGACGTTCAAATATCTTTTAATCTGGAATATTCAATAATAATAAAAATGCGCGCGAGTTACGAACGGCGCCCAAGTTTCTTCGCAAAATATCCACGCCACGCACTTTTCGAAAGTTCGACATGCGAAGACCTACGTAATTGAGTTTATACGCACGCGCATTAATAAATTTAACAGCGACACATCGCGAAAATCGGTTATAAAACACTCTAAATGCAAGTAATACGAAGAAATCATTCGATAGCGCAAGTATGCAAACCGTAACGAATAGGAAGAGATGATCAAAATACAAATTTTCCAAAATTAATACCCGAGTAGCATACGGGTGTTTAAGAGTTTACGCTAATCTAAAATGGTCGCATAATTAAATTTTAAAACAGAGTTTAAAACTTTCTTTAAATTCGATCAGAGAGATAATTTCATTTTCGAGTTATATGACCGCTGCCACAAATTAAATCTCCACAATGCGAACGGATCTACTACCACCAACCACTACACACTCACTATTATATACTACGATCGAGCAAATGCTAAAGACCATAATTTGCAAATTGGGGTTAGTGACAGGTCATTCTGTCCCATCAACTTGACGAGAAACAGGTTGAAGGTTTATTACTAAATCGTGACTCTAATGACCAACCCAGATTTTAAATAATAAGCAGAAACGGAGTACGTACGTGTGTGTATACGCGTCCTGTTTTAATTATGTCTGGTGTGTGTATGTGTACATATATATAAAAAATTAAAATAATAAAAAAAAAGCCCGGTTGGAAGAAAATTCCACCAAAAATCTCGGGTGTCATAAAAATGGAGAAGTGCCGCGGGAGGTGGAAAAATGCAGAACCACCTTTTACTATTTCGGCTAGATGACAGGCATCTTTAATTTTATCCTTCTCAACTTTGGCATTGTTGAGGGTCGCAGGTGTGCATCTAATGCCCAAAGAAGTTATAACTTGGCGATTTCAATAACATGTCACTTGGAGTTCTTGTCAATTTTTTTTCTTCCTAGACCAACCCTCTTATCGTCAGAATAAGCTCTTTGCAACCAATACTGCAACCAGCTGTCCTTTTTTTTACTCCCTCCTGGTGAGATATGGCATGTTTCATCTCCCACACTCTCCATACTAGAGATGCTAGCGAACGGCGCGATTTCATAAGTTAGGATGTAAAATTTACAACGGGCGCCATAAAAATTTGCAGTTTTCCAGTTAAGAAACAAAGAAAAAAATTACGTGTATACGGGATACTTTTTAATCTTATCGGATTATATAAATGCAACATCAAAAAAAAATTAACGCTGACGTCACGGTCGTCAAAAGATGAAGGGAATCGAGCAAACGTGACGAAACGTATGAAGACGTATCTTGTCAAAGATCGGTTATCTGATCGGTGGCGTATCCTACAGAAACATAAAAGGTGGCTAAGCTGGTACGTCAGAATAAAACTATAATTTCCTGGTCACGAGATTAGATCTAATAACTCTTGTCAGTCCCGACAGGAAGGCTGGGAGGGGTTCGGACAATACGTGACAGGTGAGAAACGTGACAGTTTTAACATGAAAATAAACCCCTTTTGTGCGACGTACGTTATACGGATGACAACATAATATACCTTAAATTGTACCTGCAGTTGTTGGCTATGAGATAGATTGGCAATTAATACGTCAACTTTCCTTTCGTTTTAACAGCCGCGCTCCTTTTTGACAGGTGATCATCTTCGCACGGATAATTCTTTCGCGAAAAAATCCATCTTCAGTCACTTTGATTGTTACCACTTTTATAAAGTGGGGCGAATTTTTTTCCTCTTACATGAATCCAATTAATTATTATTAACTTCTAAGTGCCGCGCCGTCTTCTGCATTAAAACTATATAAGTTATATGTAGGTAAAGGTAGACAATCGGCAGCTGTGATATAGAAATTCACTCAAAAATAGTTTTTTTTCGAACGTGGTAGTATAAGAATTATTGGAATTTTCGCGTTCTACTAAAGATTAATCAAATTTTCATATCTGCGATTGTTTATTAAAAAAATCGTGTCGGAGTAAACAGTGCTTTTTATGATAAAGAAATCGATAGAGGAGCCGTTGTAGCTGGGGGCTGTTGGCCGATCCCAAAACTTAAAAGGAGCAAGCGAAGCTTCCGCTCGTCCGACTAGACAGAGGAAGGTAAAACAATCAAAGTGGCAACACTGATAAAAGCAGACCAACTGATTAGCTACTTCCGGACAGGATGCGCCCTCTGACGGAATGCGCTTTAATTATCCACCAGAAGGTACTAATCGATCGTAGGACGAACAATCGCACTCATTAGACAGGTGAGGAAAAAAAAAGCAACCGCCCGGGCCGCCTTTGTTTTATCCGACGCGGCGCGAGAGGTTCCGATTACGTTTCGCGCCCCGCAGCGGACGCGAGAAAATAAAACAATCCGCCACCAAATACCACTAGAAAAACCTCCGTAAACGATACGTAACGATCATTACCGATCCGTAGTATGTTGGCACTGTACGTGTACGGAAAAAGCATTAAGTCTTTTATCCGGATATACGCCACTAACAGTTTTATTGCAGAACGTATCTGCTCTGGAGTAATATAAAATAAAATATTAAACAAGTGTTAGTGTAAAGGCGATTGCAGACAATAATTCGGTATCAACGCTGTCATTCGAGAACGATTTTAATTGGAAGTTGCAGGGGAGGAAAGTGGCGCCGGCCACTAGCAATATCCGTTATGTTGCGTTTCGGAATGGACACGAGGAGTGGAAGGACGTTCTAAAGATCAACACAAGTCGTTAGAGAATAAATTAGGCTTAGAACGGGGCTTTGAATCGAAAAGCCGCCGACGGTGGCCGCGTTTTACAGCTTTTTTTCTCCCTCCCCGTTTCTCTGCTCTCCCCGTTGCTGCGGCCTGGACATATAAGAGGATATATCTGAAAATCCCCATATCGAAAGACAGCAAACATCTAAGTGCCAGAGAGAGGCGATTAGATTGAGTTACGAGACTGGTCCATCGTTAGGCGATGGCTGCTACATAAATCTAGTTGCAGTCGGCCGAACCTGTTCCGGGACTGGGAGGGTGATGTACTGCAGGCCATTAGGCCCGGCTATAAATAAACATAGGGGGAGAAATTCTGTTAAAATTTCAGGTCGCCGGCACAGCAAACAAGCGTATAAATCTCTGGCTTTTACTGCCGCGGCCCGTCACACGATACGACGCTTTTGCTTGTCCGCTCTTTTAACACTACAGCCGTATAAAGTCCAGACGTTTCCTGCACCTGACATCTGTCTTCCCCCACGTCCACTCTCTCGGCCAGCCAACCACAATTAGTTTCTGTATTATAAACAGGTGATAAAATACAACCGACGTCATTCGCTCCTTTTTATAAGCCATCGTCGCCATCTTGGATTAGGTTCTAAAACGGAAAATAATAACGCGATGAATAATGCGAATAATCAAATGGTGTTAGCGCTCGTGTTTTCGTATGCGTACAAGATTGTTTCGAGTTAATCAGTTAACGTTATCGGGAAATAGACAAGATGGACTTTAACTTTTATAACATTTTTTTTCTTCTGTTAATTTTTACGTGTATGGTAGCGGCGGTAGCGTTTGAAAACACACCTACCGCGCCGAGTTAGAATGAAAAATGATTGTGCGTGCAACGGTCAACCGATTCGAGACTAGAAACCCACTACATCCATCACGGCCGTCCAACACCCCGGTCGTACGTGACGCAGAAAGAGCGAGATGATGGTAAAATTGCGTGCAACCCGTTTCACTTTCGTACTGGCAATCACCGCTGCTGATGAAGCGAACACACGAATGTGCCACCGACCAAACGGCACGTGCGAGCCTATGACGTCACAGACGCCATTGGAGTCGCGCGCACAAAAACACATACAACGCAGTCAAGAGAGCGCGCGCTGCGCGTTAGACGACACGGTATACTTGTTTATTACAAAGGAGACCTATTGTCTTAACACAAGAAAAGAAATTCGTGTTAGAATTACCGTAAACTGCACGCGTTATGTTGCAGACGCGTACCGACATTTGCCGCACTTTAAGTTCCCCCCGAAAGGGGAAGGAAAGCGGATGGTATTTGTCGAGAGAAGGTGTCTGTCAGAGCGGAGACAAACCTTCTATTGACGACAACTCAATGGTCGGTTAATGGTAGCCGTATGTCATTTTAAAGACGATGGTAGCGACACGCCACGCTGGAGATTAACGTCGCCGGCCTATGATTTATGGCAGCAATTTCGTGCATTCAGCGTCCCAACTCCATCCATTCCCATGTATCCGTTTTTATTCTCTCCTCTATACTTTTGGCGGCTGCTGTACATAACGCAGCTGTTCTAGATGCTCTACTAGCTTGTATTATTTTACTGTTAATAGTTTCCTGTTTTCGACAGCTTACAGATATTAATAAGTGTGATTTATGATACCTACAATTTTTCGCTCTAAGGTCTATAAATTGATTACTTAACGAAAATATTCCGCCGCCCTATTTTTAAACGGATGCAATTTCCGATCGGCTTTAAACCTTTGTGAAAAAAAGAACAACGAGAAAGAAAAAATATCGCTCGAATTTTTTTTTATTCCGCTTAAACGCACCGTAACTCGATAATCAGAGATGTAGAGGCCGCCATTTCGTATCCATTGCAATCAACTGCACGGGGATTGGAGTCATCATTCAAGGAGACTGACTCTAATTGTGATAGATCCCAGCCTAATAATGAGTGATGTTTTCCTGTGGGACTGTCGCTTTTCCAGATGTTACTTGTACATGTTGCTCATACTTTATGCACTGAATTTATAAGTTGAACTACCTTTTTGTGTTTTTGCAAGCATTTTTCCGTTAACACCTACTGGAAAACCGTGCTGAGACATACAACTCTCGTCGAAAACAATAGATACAACTCAGTAATAAAATTGAATAAAATTTATACCTACCGAAGCATATTATTCAAAATTTATGACTATTAGTTCGTTTAAAGTCGCAATTGGCCGAATGTTTTCTTTTTCTCCTATTAAACTGAAAAACAAAGCGGCAGATAGTTGATAGTGCGAGTTACGGGTTCTACTAAAAATCGCAGAATTTGATAGTTTCCCAGTTTTCCTTACGAAGAGACCAGATGACGCCATCTTACCACAAGACGTGTCCGTACTGACGCACGTTATGACAACCGGAACTCTTATACAGTCTTGAGTATAGTCAAAAACCTAATAACTTTTCAGTTTCTCTCTCCTTCCCTTTTCCGATATATAGAATAAAATGAAAAAAGCCTACGGTGATCTACCGTCCAGTTTTCGATTGATGCAAAAAAAAAAAAAAAAATCATTTTTATCAATGCTATATCATCGCAGTGCTATGAGATCGAATTTTATATGGTTGTAACGATTAATAAAATGAATAAAACAGGACGTTTTCGCATTTCAAGATCTTTTCGAAACTCTCTTGATTATTATTTTCACTGGAATTTATGGTAAATTTATCTTGTGCTAACAATATAATATATTCACTAATTTCTTGTCCCTTTATTTAATATAATTTTCCACATAGGATCCTTCATCAGTAATGAATATATTCAATTACAAATTTTGAAAAAAAAAATTTTCAGCAATAAAAAAAGCAAGCATGTATGTATAATGTGTATTTTTTTTTTTTTTTATGTTTATATAAACTAGCTCTAGGTATACAGTATGAAGAGACCTTTTCAATATATACAAAATAATTTTACTAAAACGTAAAACAAAAAATTCTCTTCAATAAAATTTTGTTTAATATATATTTTATGTACTTTAATATAATTTTTATACTGTGTGTGGTTGTGTTGATTGATAGAAACTTGATAAGAAGGGGAAAAATCAAATTTTTTATTTATCTTTTATAAATTAAAAATAATTACTCGTAGGAACCCATATTAATATTCTCACATTTAAATAATAAAAAAAAAAAAAATATGTGAAAATTATAATTTAAATTTAATGAAATACATAGAAAATAAAATTTTAAGATGCCATATTAAATTCTTTTGCACTTTTTTTTCCAACAAATTTTTACATTTGTTTAAATATAGCATTTAAAATATTTCATAAATGATATCGATGGGGAGAAAAGAATTGAATAAATTCACAAAAATATTTTAAAAGGTTCCTGTGCATCACAAAACATTTTAATCTAAAAGAAGAAAACAATGCTATGTGCAACAGTTCTCATAATATAATAAAACCTTAAATGCCAAAACAAATTCCTGTATTTATATATTTATATATATATATATACTGCATATATAATATAAAATCAAAATATTTCAATTTATGATATATATAAATTGGTTGCAGCCGAAAATAAAAACACAAACGAAATTTAGAATTTCAACATTTTGTCATCTTTGTTACAAATTCCAACATATGTGGTGACATATTTCTATTGACTAAGATGACTTTTTACAACTTTTTTTTTCACTTCTGAAACATATACAACATATATATATGTTTTGCACAGTGAAAAATAATTTTAAATAAGATATATATAATGTATATATGGCTTATTTAAATTTTTTTCATTGCTCAAAATATACATATTGTATACATATATATATTTCATTTATATAATTAAAAAATTTCAGTGCAAAATTTAATATGCATAATTACTCACAGTGAGAAAATTAAATCTTAAAAAAAAAGAAAAAAATCCATTTTAAATATTCTACATAAAATAGACATAAACATTAATATCCTTTGTTAAAATGAGATGTATAATGTGTATTTTCTTAATGATTTAACAAAAAAAAAAGTGAAGAAGGGGAAAGTGGAATGGGAAAATCTCCCATTTCCAGAGTTTCTGATAGCACACCTGCATGCACATATACACATACTTGGTTCCAAATAACAAGTGCTATAATATTCCTTTCTTGATGGTGACAGCACCTGAAAAACCAAGTGATGATGATGACATGAAGCACTTTTTCCTCTATCAATTTCATATTGTCAAGAAATGCACTTTTTTCAGCAAAATACACATTAAACACTGTATATATCTGGAAATCATTATGTACATCAAAATCTGATGATTAACATGTACAAGTCAGGATGTCAGTTTAAAGAAACTGACAAAAAGATATATTTGA
Organism: Androctonus mauritanicus; assembly: GCA_011317285.2. NCBI lineage: Eukaryota > Metazoa > Arthropoda > Arachnida > Scorpiones > Buthidae > Androctonus > Androctonus mauritanicus. The sequence goes on from WUQG02178209.1 coordinate 18,526, forward strand.
CTATGGTGCAGTTTCTTGTAGATTAAGAACCATGTGTTTGTAAAATTACTATGTTAACTGGATTCAAGAACTTCAACCACTCTTTGGATGGACGTAATACCAGCACTTCCCACAACACCCTGAAAATACAAAACACAAATATTAAATTTTTGATAATTACAGTTAATGCTTTCTTTTAGTACAATACAGAATAAAATAGAAAATTATTAAATATAAACAAATTACAGTATACTAGGTTCTTCATTTAATGTCATTTTGCTATTTACATTGCCAACATAAATTAATTAAAGAATTAAAAATTTTAAGACAGCAAAACAAAAAAGTCCTGTTTTGTTACATTTCCTTCATAATAAAAATAAAATGAAAAAGAACATACAATTATAGAAAATAGAATAACTATATTTTAAATGAGTATATAATATAAAAACTCACAAACTCAAGTATATAATATTGCCAATGAATAGTATGAGTTAAACAATATAGCATACAGGATATTTAGCTGGACTGATTGGATGCAAATGCTTTGCTAATCAGAGGACCCAGGATCAAATTAAATCATCACCTTTAGAAAAATTCATATACTTACCTAGTATTGGAATTTTAGTTTCACTTGATGTCATTTCAGTTAAAGTAAGTTTCTTAAAATTGTAGTAATGACTACTAATTTTAAGAAACTCAATACTGACATTAAATTAAGACTTACTATAATTAATTTTGATCAATATAATATCTAGTCATGAATTTAAATATTAATGTATATATATATAGTAGACTTCTGATTATTCAGAGTTGGATTATTTGGACTGTGAATTAACTGGAGTAAATCTCCATTTATAAAAAGATGTTTAATTATCAATGTTTTATCTTAAATGAAATATCTGAAAGACTTTAAACATCCCAGATGTTATTATTATATCTTAGATAACTGGAAATTAAAATAGAATCAATTTCAGCAACACACAGATATTTAAATCTTTTGATTTTTGTTGAATTTTATAAAATGTGAATGAAAAATTCATTAAACAATTTATTTTTTTTTACAAAAATAGCATTTATGGCCTTAAATTTTCTTATCTATGTTTGAAGTATGCTTATAAATTTCATCTGTGGCTGCTGAGTCCATTCATATAAATTGAATTTAAGCATTGTTGGATTTAGAAGATTTTTGATTTATGCAGAAATGTTTTGGATAAGTTAATCATGTAAATTAGGGATTTATTGTGTAATGAAATATTTATTTTAAATTGCATAACTAACTTTTCAACATATTGAAAAAAATAAAGCTATAGTTATATCAATTAAAACATTAAAATAATTGACAAAACAGAAACAAAATATTCAATGTAAAAATTCAAACAGGAATATTAATTTTAGCATTTTTAACAAAAACAAAATTTAATAATTAACAATTTAAAAATGTATTCTTTAAAAAATACAATGCATCCAACTAGAGTTCATAATATCAGACAAAATCTTAATATTGATATTTCATTATTTTTTAAATTAGGAAACTGAAAAATTGGTATTCTAATTTTTTCTTGATAAATTTTGATCAAAATTATGGCAATATTTTAAATTAAACTTTTATTACAATAATAAGGTCTTCTTGAAAAAAAAATTATTAAAAATATAATTATTCTAAAAGCAAATATAAATATATACACATATAATAAAGGTAACTTTCATATAACATGGTATATAGTTTCTTAAAAAACAGTGTTGTATGAAACTGTGTTATATGAAACCTAGAACCAATACAAAAAATGGAGTTGCATTCCAAAACCAATTAAAAACAAATAATTTTCTTTAATTTCACATAAGAAACTTAATTTTTATTAAGAATATTAATAACATGAAATATAAAGAAAGAAAAAATATATATGTAAGACCCTAAAAAAACAATATACATAAAACAAACAAAAAAATATACAGCCTATGTAACATTTATAATTATAATTATTATAATAAATTTAATAATTAAATTAAATTAATTTTTAATTTAAAAATAAGAATTTAAAAGCATCTTCAGCAGTTAATAATATTGAATCTTCTTTCTTTGTTTAAATTTTCTGTTGCAAATCTTAAGGGCTCTAATGTTGCTAATGTAATGTTGAATAATATTTTGGCACTTTTCAAATAATTTTCACATAACACAGCATCTACATTAAATTTGATCAGTATGAAATTAATCTCCTATCGTCACAAATCTTCCAACCATAGCCTCCATAACATTCCATCTGTCTTACAAATCAAAATTAGTTTTAATTTCTTTTTTTTTATTTTGCCACATACTTCTGTAGTATATCATTCAAAGATGATTTTTAAACAGCTTCATTAATTTTTCATATTGATTGCTATGATTGTTCCACTAATTCTTGGCTGGAATTGAATATCCATGATTCTATAGTTTCAGTATCAGATTCATTATTTTCATTATTTGATAATTTAGTACAGGAATACCTCACTTAGTGTGGCTTCATTCAGTGCTGACCCCACTATAGTACTTTGAGGAATAAATTTCAATTAGTACAGATTGATCCACTATTATGCAGTTTGGAAAAATTTTGCACCAAAATGTTCCCACTAAAATACTGTACAGCATAGGCAACAAAACAGTATTTTCACTCAGATTTCTGAAAATTTTATTGCCAATAATTAAATTTAATTATCACTGCTTTTACTGTTTTACACTCTCCCATTTTCTGTGATGCATATGGAGTGGTCAAATACCCGCAGTTGGAATACCAAAAGAACTGGTGAATTTTGAATTAAAAAGTCGATTAGAAAAGCGATTTTTGTTTTTGCATCCGCAATGAATGATTTTTATAAGCAGTCATGTTGATTTTATTACCCAGTGATTTTTTCAATTATACTTCATCTATTCTATTCCTTTCCTATGTTTTTGATTTCATAGAGCGGCTGATTTTATTAAGCAGTGATTTTATAAAGTGGCGGGCACTGTAATATTGCCAAAATAAATGGTGCTGATTGGTCAAGTGTGATGATTAGTGCATGCCTATGTACAAACTCAATGGCTGAGAGAGGGAGCTGGTGGCAGATACAGTCCACAGAGATTATCTACCTTCAGTCTTTATGATAGCCTCATGGCAGAGAAAAAACTTTGGCTGATTTTCTAGTTAAAAAATAATGTTTTCTTTTTAATTTGTAAACATTAAGCAATAAAAGTGTTCCATTATTTTTATTTTTCAACTTTTTATTATTTTTCATTAATTTTACTTAAATATACAAATATTTTTGTTTTAACAAAATTTGATAGGAACAAATTACTTATTTTCCTATAGAAATAATGTTTTACTCAGTGCGGATTCATTTAATGCAGTATTTTAGAGGAACCAATTAGCCATACTAAGTGAGATATTATTGTATTTATATTTTCATCACAATCTTAATCATGCAATAGTAACTTGTCAGCATTGTTATTTTTTAATTATGCTAGAAATACTTTCAAGACAGCTAATGCCATCCATGATTATAACAAAGTTGCTGAATGCTGGAGACAATCATCCAAATTTTTGCATATCAGAAACTCCATCACTCATAATAATTACAATGAAATATTAATATTTCATTTAATTTCAATGAAATATTAATAGTTAGTTTAGTATCAACTAATTTTAAAACTGTCTCAGATATACATATGCCATAATACAGCATTTAATCCAAGATTAGCCTATTCCTTTCTATTGAAATAAACATATATATCCATACATCTCTTATTACTTACTCTTATCCATTTGTTAATAGAAATGCTCAATTTTTTATTTGTTAATTTAAATCCAATTATTTTTTATCACTAGTTTTTTTGTTTATAATAAGCCATTATTAATTGCATTATATCTCATGTATTACGTCTTAAAAATTGACTTTTTATTATTCAGTTAAACAAAAAGCCATCATCAGCAGCCAAATTTGAACAATTTCCTGCAAAGCAGTCATGAAATGAATATATCAATTATCTGATCTGAATATCGAAAATATTTTATAGAATCAACATTAAAATAGCTTTATAGGCTCATCATCATCTACTTTTTGATAACCATGAATACTTTAACGTTTTCCCAATTGTGAGGAAGTTGACTCTGACCTGTCCTATTTATTATTTTATTATGCTCTTTATTATTTTTATCATTATATTCACTTATTATTTAAAGTAT
>WUQG02178320.1:0-22696 GCA_011317285.2 Androctonus mauritanicus
TCAACTTAGAGACCGCACTGCAGCTGGCGAGAGAGGTGTTTAATTGGTACGCTTTGTCTAACCTACCAGCCTTAGAACATCTGTCATTAAGGACGCAATTTGCTATTAACCGTAACAAGTCTTGTTTATGGGCTAAAGAGCCTCACAGCAAAGAAAAAAAAAAGTCACTTGTTATGTATCGCCAATGTCCGACAATAGAAATCAGACCAGCAACCAGTTGGCTCGGCCGATGGTCACTCCAGGGAGTACAACAAACGACGGAAATCAATGGGATTGAAGCGATAGACTGAAAAATCTCTTGGCAATTACAAATTTCTCTTTCCATTCAGCTTTTCTCTAATGAATACTTAATTGAGTATCGCCCGATGCATTTTAATCGAAATCACTCAAAGCGAAGGAAAAAAAAAAAGTCGAATCTCAACCCACGTTCCACATTCGATTATTAAGGTCGATTTTCACCAAACACATTTGCAGTCCTCTCGTGTGTAAACCGATATTTAATGAACACATCTAGAAATTTTAAATTATTTTAACGTCGAAGATTAATTAAGATTACTTAATCGAGTAATCTGCCGGGATTATTGCTACCGCCTTATAATGAATGCAAGCTTATCTGTTTTTCTGATACCACAAATCAATTAATCGTCTAGATCGTAACAAATTCTGATTTTTATAACTTAATGAATCCGCTTAAGTTCAGTTCGATAAACACTAAAAAGTTCATTTTACGAGTTAATTACCGTTTTTAAAATTTCAATTAAAAACCGATTAAAACGCCTGTCACAACGGGCAATGTTCTCCTTTCTATGCAAATAGAAAAATTATATATACGTATATATATACTTAAAATTAAATAATAACAATTCAAGTTATGTGATCATGTCTACAAGTTGCATCTAAGGGCTTTGAACTCTTGTCATGTAGGACGATGGCATATTGGGAGTGAAGAAAAATTTGAACATCGACTTTTCTGCAAAAACCTGCTGATGCGTTCTTACTCTTTTAAAACTTTTTTCTAATGGATATTTTATTAATATCTACGGTAATAAAACTTAAAAAAAATATATATACGTATATATTCACACAATGCAATTTACGTTTAACAATGAATAATTAAGAAAAAGTGTTTAAATTTTATCTTATCGAATTACACAATGGATTTTTAATTAAAAACTCAAAAGTAAGAATCGATTAATCTAATTACTTACGGCGAAGTATAAAACTGACTAATTGAAGATTTATTTTTAAAACCGTTTAAAAATCTTACAAAATTACATTCTATCCCGTCTTCTGAGAAGCATTTAAAGTGTGCTAAAAACTTATCCGTATAGGTACACACGCTAGAAAGGAATTAAATTAATTAAAAAAAAAAAAAAATCGACTTGATACAACGTAGTCGTGCTCTATACTATCGATTGTTGTTTCTCTATACAGATTAAGTTTATCTGGCTATATCTATATTTCTACACCTCCTCCACTTATCTATCTTATTATCGAGTTCTGGTCTGTTTTTTTACAGTGAGGAATTAATATTAGCTTATGCCTAATAGACGATTTTAACCCGATAAAGTTTGTTATACCTCGGTTAGCGCGGATGGATTAAAAAAAAGAAAAAAAAAAGGAATTGGTGTGTGGATTGTGTCTGATTTTTGTTATTCGCTCCAATGATTTTTGTTATTGGAGAGTACTTTGCATTTTCAGTTTTATACATCACTAATTCTGCATAGTTTAAGTTATGTAGAAATATAAAAAGAACTCTTAAGAACTCCAGTTTCTTATCAGTTGCATTTTTTTCAACAGGAAAAAAAATTAATATAAGATATATATATATTTTTTTTTATTTCATTATTGTTATTTAGATGGTTATCTAATCGTAGGACAGGTGGATTTAAGTGTGGAGATTTTAGAGTTAAAAATTAATAAACAACTTTGTTTTTTTGTAACGCGAATTATTCGTTTAAAAATTACATCAGATTTTTGACGGATTTTTTATTTATTTATTAATTAATTAAAAAATAAACTTTGGATTCTGGACTCAATTAACGCGCTTTCTCATAACTCAAAATTGATTTCTAAAACGTTAGAGAGAGCATTAAAAATTTAGAATATCACTACGGGACACGATTTATTATTATCGGTAATCTGCGATATAATTATTATTAAAGATTTTGAAGAGATGCTAAGCACGCTTTAGGATCTAGCTAATATTTGCACAGGCTTTGCGGTTAATTTTAATAAATCAAACCGATAATAATTCAAAATTTTAATAGATTCAATGTACTAACGCAAAGGTTTATCGGATAAATTCTACTGGGAGAAGAGAATTTCTGATTAAATTTAAAAAAAAAAAAAAAAATATGTTTTTAAACAAAGATATCTCTAGTAGGTAAGATTGTTTACAATAAATTTCCGTTATTTTTTATTACTATTATTATTATTATTTTTTAAATAATATGTAGCTTATATTTTTTGTCTAACGTTTCTTATTACAAAAATTGTTTCTTAAATGTGAATATATAATATATAAAAATCACGGGCGCCTTTCAGAAGACCATTTTCTTCGAATCTAACCTTTCCAAAAATAGAATGCGATCTTTCAAACGATAGCAGACTAAAAAATTGTCTAGGGAAAATTATTGAGGATATTGGAGAATTACTATTACTAGTGAGAGAGAGAATTGTTATTTGGAGATCTTGATAGTTTCCAATAAAAAAATTGTAATGACTATAAAACCTTACCAGATCTTATAAAACTCAAAAAAAATAAAAAAAATAATAATAATGATTAAATTAATTAAAATATAGCGAAGTGACTGAAAATGTTAACATTAAAATTTATAATCTCCCTTTTTTATCATTATCATTAAAATTGATGCTAGACTATCATCATCATCATCAGTTTTTTTTTTACTCTTAATAGTTCTCTCCTTTAAATTATAGAATGTTTCATCGAAAAATTAGATAACGTTGGTAAAGTTAAGAATTTTTTTTTTTTTTTTTTGGTTATAAGAGAATCTAAATGACAAAAAAAAAGTTTCATCTGCATTTAAAATACCAAAATTTCTCTAAAACCGTATTTTTCGTAGCAGCATCCTTGCTCTCTAGAATATTAAAGAGTCCTTAAAATGGACGTAAAATGTTGAATAAAAATAAGATGAAAAAATAGCTTCATCATCAAAATGAAATTAAAACAGTCTAATTTTGTGCTTACGCATCCTTAATATAGTTTCTTGGCAGCATAATTTATAGGGTCTACTTATAAAATCAATTATAGATTTTTGAATGGATTCAATAGGCCGTATCGAGTAATAAATAAGTTCTAGTTTCGTCCGCATTCGATCGACTTCATTCTCAAAATCTTCATCACGAAACTAAGCTAAAAATATATATATTTATAAAAAATAAAGGCTTTAAATCAAAAATTTATTTAGCTATAATTTCCTTAGAGTTTCATTACAATCTGCTGAAAGATTAAGTAAAGATCGAAGTCCATTTTAATGTAAGGTTTCTTTTGTGAAGTAATCAACCTCTCCAATCCCACATTTGATTTAATTTCAACTGATAAGATTAGGACAACGTTCATATAACCATCTCAAAATTATACAAGCGATTGATATAACAGATGCTATCGATTGTGATCACCTGGATGAAAAAAACGATTCGAATTTGAATGCGATTTTTAAGATTCGATTAAAGTTGAAAGAATGTTGCACTTTTTAATCCTTGGAAAGACACGAAAAAAACGAGGCAAACCGTGATTGTATCTATTAATTCCAAGAATCTTTCTTTAACTCGAAAGAAAATAAAAAAAAAAGTAGAGTTCCGCTTGACAGCTTTGTGGCATTGATTACAGTGTGTCTTTAAGCAGTGTCCAAATAAATCCTCAAAGCTTATATTTCCGGTAATTTAAAAGAGAAATAATCACTTTCCCCCTCCCCAATTTCAGGTAGAATGAACGAGACCCCGAGCCTCCGTGCTCTATGGTCTATTTGTTCACTGTGCTAGTGATGATGTATCGTTTGGAGGTCCCACGGCTGCTAGACCACCCCAGCCACGGATAACCCGTGCAGGACAGTCACGCGAGGAGCGTGCACAGCCTGGGGGACATGGTCCCAGGTCCCATATCCTGTCCTGTAAAGTGAAGTGACGAGATAAAAGTTAGGGCAACAAACCCTGAAATCGAACCGATTCGTAACAGATATTTTTCTCCACGGAAATACACTAGTCAAATGGAAGGCGTTTTTAAGTGAATTTTTTTCTTGTATGTTTGTGCGTATGTAGGAGGTTATAAAATCATGAAATTTTCGAATACGGTCCATTGCACACGGTCAGTCAACAAACTACAGTGGTTTGGCTGAACCGTGACAGGTCTGGAATTCGTCACAATCTCCTTTGACCAGTTTAGTCTTCACAAATACATAAACAGTGCCAGGGTTCTGGCAGACAGAAGAGAGAACCCGGCGATGGACAGATAAGAGTCGCTGCCCTGTCTCTCACACAAGGTGCCAAGTGTCCCACCCAAAGGGAGTGGAAGAATGAGGGGTGTTGGGGGAGGTTAAGACGTCGATTTAACTTCTGGAAAGGAGGTGGTGGAAAACTAGGGGGTGGGCGGGTAGAGGGTCCGCAATGGGGAACCAGCAGATATAACGATCAGAGAGTCCATCCCAACGCGATACCGTGGGGCCAGCAATGGGCAATCTGGCTTATGTTACGCCCATGCCTCACACACATTTCGTCCCGTTTGCCTGCCTTTAGTTTCCAGATTGCGACTACTGGACATACTTCTGACTTAAGGAGATGAGTGATGCATCGGAACTGATCGTTTACTTGTTGATACCATTATCTAAAGTGTACTATGCGAGCCGCTCCGTTACTTAATCTCAATATTCCTACCAAATTGTTTAGCGTTGGAAAAAAACATAATCTTTTTTACAACTTTTAACTACCATAGAAAATTATTATAACAGAACGACTTGATGATAGTTTTGCACAATACACATCAACCATGATACATCCCATGAGTTGTCTAGATTATTGGAAACAGGTTGTCGGACAGTTCCAGTCTAGAATTTTTGACTTAACACACACAACGGTACGTTAGCAACAGGGATTGCCAAATCAAAACTTTCACACATCACATAGTCCCTCTAGCAGTTAATTGCCCTAATAGCAGACATTATCAGACATTTCCTGTTTTATCAAGTGGAGAACTCGGTTGTAAGTTAGCGGCGAAGAATCAAGAAATGTTAGATTTGCATCTAATCAGGCCATCCATTCATCGAACTAAATTAATGACTGGTTGAAATTCTTACAGGAAATGAGACGATTAAGTGTCGGGAAGCTTACGGTAGTCGGGACATCTTCACCTAACAGCTGTCAATTAGAGAAAGGAAGTCTTGATTTCGACGACTCAAAGTAGGCAAGAAGGAGAGTTAGAAAAAAAAAAAACTCTTCGAGTCAACTAACCACATCCCTTTCTGGCGGCCTCTTTTTTTTTCTCTCTCTATAATCTTTGTGATGACACAATCCGGCCTCTTCTCTCGCAATATATAAGCACGTTCTGCGTAACTGTTCTGGGCATGATAATCGCTTCTTCCTTTCTGCATTGTTCATCTGTCCTGATTTTACTTAATCACTGGTTCAATCGAATATGCATGATTGGTAAAATAACTCGGGAAATTGAATGTTATTAACACAGGAAATTTAAAGGCCTTTTACATTAACCGTTTACTGAGTAATATCTTAAGAGAAAAGCAGGATTTCAAAGAAACTTAAGAAGTTTACTCTTTATCTAACGGAATTTTTCGAAAGGCCTCTATAAAACTACCATTATAAAAGAAGTTATTCTTTTTAAAAATTATTATTCTGAACGTAGGGACAAACTTTTTTGGGAAAAATCTATAATTTCGATTAAAATTATTAACTAAGTTCTCTCATTCGTTATATCAATTCGACGATCGAGAAGAGTCTGCAAAAATTCTGTAAACATTTTAATATCTTTGTTTTTAACACATCGGGAGTTTTTACTCTTATTAATTATAGTTTATACAGAAAAATATGAGCTTGCAACAAGTGTTAAAGCAATCAAAAATGCAATATGTATAGAACTAATCTGAAAGACAATTTGTTATCTATGTCAGATGAGTTTTCTACTATCATAATTGGAAGAGAATAAAGGCACGAAGAAACTGCAAATGTATTTGCTATCGTGAACCACTGAACTACAGTTTCAAAGTCCAAATTAACCCCTGCAAACGTGATAGTCTGGTAAATAAAGAGAATTAACGCTAAACTTGAGATCTCTAACATCAAATGATTTCCAAACAGTTCAATTAATGGGAATCGTACAGCTACATCGGTAAAATATAGAAACAAGAGATGTGAAAGTAAAAGGAAAAAATAAAAATTAAAAGATATTTTAAACTAAAGATTACGCTTAAAATGTGAGCGACTACAGTAGATCAGAGTACGACTATATACCACCTATCAGTAACCATCTTAAAAAAAAATAAAAAACCTACATAGAAGTCATGCAGATGTAGAAATTGTTTCCATACGTCACTGCTTTTTTCAATAAATTTGTATTTCCTATTAGTCATTTTGTAGTGCAATTCGGTAAAGCGAGTCGTTTGCTATAACATTATTCATAATTTTTGCTGTTTCTACTGATAAACAGGAAATTTTTAAACGAAAAAATTGAGGTTACAGAACGTTCAGCCAAGATTTTTTTTATTTCTTTTTTGTTTTTTCTATTTCTATTGTCATTTTAAACCGACGAAATTTGTTACAATTTTGAAAGATTATATCAATATTTTCGACTTATTTCACGTCAGAGAGATAATTTTAAAACGCGATACCATATTTCGGTTTTAAAAATGGATTTTTTTTCATTGAATTGTATGTATCCTGCACTCAAAGATTGCTGACCTTAAGAAAGGATGACGATGAAGACTGCTGCCATGAGTTTATAACGTGTAATTTTTTGATCGTTCTCTGTTTCATCATGAAATGTTTAGTTACAAAGCAACACGTCATCCGAGCAGACTGGATTATGATAATGGCACAATTGTCACCCGCAAGGACAATGCAAGGGCATCGCAATATGCAACGGTCCAGAACCAATTGTGTTATTACAATCTTCCTATTCTTTACTCGTGCGATTCCCAAAATGATCAATAGAAAAATAAAAATAAAAAAAAAGCGATCGAATCGACTTGGAATGGTCAACACACTCGCCTAGTCTCAATTGGCAAGGATAGCAATTTTATATTTTAGTGGGATTGATCAAGTGGCAGTAGTGCGACGGGGATTAAAGTGGGTGCAACAGATAGAGACTGCGGAATCCAAAGCCGTTTTAGGCCAGTTCTTGGGTCGTGGGGTCAAATTTTCCGACACTACATCATAGAATATCACGTGACCTTATGAGGATAAGTGGGGTACTTTTCTGGGGGTGCCACTGTCACCCTGATGGTTTTCCTCGTTCTACCAGCTTGCCATGTCCGGTTGGTAACCAATGGAGCATGCTGTGAGGAACTACCTTGCTCTTGTCATATGGCACCTGATAGGGCCTCAGGCTAGACTAGTTTAACAACTGACTGTATCCTTCCCATTTGTACCTCCTCTTTCCCTCCTAGTACTACTCGAGAGATTCCTAGACTGCTTGTTGTCACGTGGTGAGATGTATTTCGAGGAATATCTGACCGGTGAAACATCTGCCGTCAATGAAACAGTTTTTTAACCTTTAAATTTTGACATAAGAGTAATAATACTCCTTTTTTCATGCTTTCGTCATGTTGCAAGCGTGAATATTTATATATATATATCATCGGAAAAAAATCTCGTTAAATAATATTCTTACCGTTTTTATGCGATTAAATTGACAAAACAATTTATCTCGATCAAATATAATTAAAAGTTACGCTGCAAGAATAAAAAGAAATTCTCAAAAAATAACCCTTTACACCCCGTAGAATTACTGTTATTTTTACATTTATAAATACTTCACAGTGATCATAATAATACATTATAGCAGAATCATGTCGCATTAATAATAACTTGTTTCAGTCCATTATGTTGGTACCTTGACGATGCAACTCAATAAATACAAGAAACCGGTACAAAGCATGAATTTTTATCACTTTTTATAAGTAAATTTATATACCAAGAAAGAAAAAAATGATATTTATTCACCGTTATAATCCCGCATAAACCCAAAATAATTAAAGAACCGATGCGACAATTATTAAACAATGTTCCACTAGTTTTTTTCTTCTCCGTCCATACGTAAAAATTCTGAAAATTTAAAGATGGTTCCGGAATGTATTTTTTTTATTGATAAGTCAGCAGTTTTGCTCTTCGGCAGTAGCAGAAACAGCGGATCTCATATAGAAATATAGTTCAATTTAGAAACCAAAACCGAATCAAAGTTCTTTTTTTATTATTAACCTTTATATATATATATATATAGAACAGTTTATTAATTTTTCTATACGTGAATATTGAATCATTCGATCTACACCCGATATTATGGTTTAGTTAAAATCGCAAATTTTTCTTAATTACGATTATTGCCAACGTATTCGCCCTGTATACGAATAACCTTGCATCTCTGTAAACAAAATAATTTATGAAATTTTTCGGTGCATATAAATATATTTAAATACTATTTAATAACACAAAAAAATTATACAAGAGGCCGATTAAACACGATGCAATTTGGTACCATCAAGGATAAACGAATCAAAAAAAAAGTTCCTATTTAGATGTATCATAATTTTATTTATTTATTAAAAAACTTTAACGACTGTGTATGTTTTTGTTATGAAAATCATTCGCAGTAATTCGATACACACTACCATATTTAATAACCCAATTTTTGTAGGAGTAAAAATAATTTACTACTTGCAAGATTTATGCAATAAACAAGAAGGAAAAATATCATCAAGATTAAACAGTAAAAAAAAAAAGCTTTTAAGTTTAATTATGATCTCATGTTTTGGAAGAATGATAATGACTCGATCGTCATCAGCAAGGACATGTAACAATAATAATAACAATAATAATAATAAACACTTATATTACTCAGAATAGATATTTAAACCTACCTTACGACTACTGGTATTATACTATTTAAACTTTCCTGAAAAAAATCTAAGCAAATTAACGATCCATTCAACCATGTTTAATCATTCTACTTTCTTTAAAAAAAAATATATATATATGTGTTCTGTGTATTTATAAAAACCTAATAAAGATCAGCACTTAAGCATTATTCTTAAATTACGTAGGCATTAACCAAAAACTAATTATAGCTTAACACATTCGGAGAAAGGTTGCTTGATAAAGAGTAAACATCGTCTAATACAGTTCAACTGAAGACGATAAACTCTTGGCGAAAAATTAATTTCTGATTTATAAATAATTTTTTTTTATTTTTATTTTTAAATCGTTATTTTGATATTATTCGTCTGAAAAATATTATAGATAACCCGCATTTTGATACTAAAAGTTCGGTTTATGCAGTATACCTAAATTATGGATAAATTGCGTGCAGATTAACCAGTCTACAAGAAGAGAGAAGGAAAAAAAAACGAAGATAAAAAATGCAAGTAATGTGGATTTGGTTTCTGTTAGGAAATTTTTCTACTACTGCAAATTTTAAAATAAAATTTTTCCATTCTTAAAATTTTTCGATTGATCGAAGTAGATGATGTGTTTAATCAGATTTTCGTATATCTATCATTAATATTAATGAAAATTTCGGAATATAGTATCGGGACGACGTTTGGTGAAAAATCGATAAAATGTCATTGTTAACCATCAGAATCTAATCTAAATTACAGTCGATTTCGCCACTATAATTCTCGAGAAATGTAAAAAAATATACACGAAAAAAAAAACCATAAATATCGAAGATAACTCGAACGTTTTATTAACTTACAATTAAATGGGTTCCATTTATCTTACAAGGGAGTTGAAATTTATGTTGATGCTATCGATTTAGAACTTATAAAACAAAACATTTTGGCCTATTTATAGATTTTTTTCTTCCTTTCTCTTTTCTTCCTTTCTCTGCTATGTTTATATACTCGACTTTCGTTTCTGAGAATACAAACAATCAGCGCAGGTAGTAAAACTATTCGCGACAAAGAAATATCAAACGAAAAAAAATGCAAATCTAACAAGATTTTCGTCTTCCAAACTATTGAAATTTTATTCAAAATTTAAACTACGAGCAGTTTTTATTTTTATTTTTTTGTTTTGAAGGGAGAGAGAAGAAAATCTTTTGAGTTAATTATCCGAAAGCAGTATTAATTTTGATTTACAATCATTATAATTTATAATGCAGAAATTGTTAACTGGAATCAAGCAGATTACTTTTCACGGGAATCACACTTCATCTAAGTTTTATAATAAAAATTCCAAAACAAGTTTATATTAAAAATATTAAAAAAAAAATTAAAGGTGCCGTTTCGTAAAACGTGTTCAACCGGATAACATCATAACTTTTTTAATTTTTTTTTAAACTATAAATGAAGCTTAAAGAAAAAATAATAATAATAATAATAAACTGGAGTCTCTTTCACATTTACTGAAAGAGAGAGACTTTGAAACTTTATCCAAAATATATTTCACGCTTAATTAGTATTATTTTTATTAAAATAAATATTATTGTTTCAGTTGAATCAAAATGATTAAAAACTAAGAATTCCTCGCGAGCGAACCGTACGAAGTCTATCAACTAATTAGTTTTAATTATTAACTCAAAATTCGATCAAAAACCATCGAATATTTTGTATGCGTATCGTTCAATCAAAGACTATTCGGATTCTTAATTTTAATACATAATTTGAATAAAGAAACTGTAGAAAAAGATAACAGATCCGAGTATCTATTGTTAGATGATTGATCGCTCGGTCCATTTCTTAAACAAAGACTCGGAAAATCATGTGGATGTGAGGGAGTTTCTTTGGGTGATACAGATCCTACTTCAATTCTAAATAATATATGAAAACAATAGCGATAGAAGAAATAATAATTGGTAAAAAAAAAAACAATCTGTCATTACTGACATGTCTGAATGATTCAAGTACGGCAACATAATTATACAGGTCTACTTCGATGTAATCCGAGTTTTGAAATGGTTAAATCTGTTGTTTGTTTATTTTTATATATGTTATCGTACCTAACCTTTAAATCTAGACCCTCTCGATCGATTATTAATAGTGGTATGACAAATTTTCAGATAACGAATTTATAAATATTAAATTCGAACGACTTTAAGACGACGGAATGAGTTTTTTTTTTCCCTCTCTCTCTAAGGCCTACGTATTTTAGATGATAATATATATATATATATTTTTTATTTCTGGTAGACTAAACAAAATTTCGTAACGTGTATGGTTAAATAAACTGCAACTGCTAAGACGTAACCTAATCAAGAAAGTCGGGAGAAAGTTGTAAATTTACCAATCGTGCCCACACCAATTACCAAATTAGCATACGGCATTAATATTTACGAGTGGAAAGTTTGAGTTTGAGGTTTACTTATTAGTGTGTGTATATTTATATGGAAGACGTTTAAACGGATCAAAATATGATTATCGACTTTGTTAATATTGATCGGACGTAAATCGAGTGTAAAATTCGTTTCAAATCTAACAAGGTACAGTATATTGAACCATAATGTTTCGGAGAACACTTCAAGCAGCGAGCGCCCTTGTCCTCACTACTCACCAATCTACAGAACACAGGGAGAGATAAGGGGGTGTCATAGACCCCACTATAGCAACCCTAGATAACGGGGAACATTAATTCTCTGTCTTACGTCTGTCCAGACAATAAAGTCACCACTTGGGGATAGAGACACTGTCCATCTCCAAACCTCCCCTGTCACATACACTGTCATCTATTATTATAATGGAAAGTTCTGTGCTAATGGACAAGATAGCTAACCCACTGCTGCCGTCCACATATAAAGCACACACGCTGGTGATATGATAAATACATTAGCAACAAAACTGCTTCTATGATTTCGAACGTCAACAATCTAGGTCAGCTATCTCCCAAACTACCGCGACAATCTTTCATATACATGAAGTATTCCAGATGGAGTGAGGTGCTTCCAGACATCTGTTTGTTTCGACCTGTAACTTCTAACAATATGACTTAGCTGATAGAACCCCCAACAGAGTCTTGGCAGCGCGTATAAACTGAAACTCGCGTGAAATTTTCTCTCCGAATGTGAATATTTCATGTTTATCCTTTAGTTTGCTCTAGCAGCACAAACAGTTAAAAAAGAAGAAAAAAAGAAGCGTGTAAAGTATTTCGCACTTGTTGAAATTTTAAACTCTTACAAAACATAAAGGGAGTTGAAATATTTCGAAAGAGCGCAAGTTGAGCTATATATGTTGTTGTTTCTCTGACGTTTTATTAAAATAAAAGATCCCAAAATTTTCATCTTTACCACCCACAGCTATTGATTTTGATATTTTATTAAATTTAAAAGTGCATATTATTATTTATGTAAATCACATATCTTATGCATTAGATGCATATACACCGTATACATATATATATATATTTTTTATTGTTATTTTTACGTGCAGACACACCAATTAAAGAGGCGGTTTAAGAATAAGACTAACAAGTAAATAGGCATTTTCTAAGTTGGGAAATGATGGGGTGGTCAAATGCATTCCGTCACAGTTTTCTTTCACGCCGTATTATAAATTCTTTCTGTCTGATAAATTACCGAACTTTATCACTCGCCGACCATTAAGTTTTATCCTTCTTCGTCGTACACACAAAAGGTTCCTGTGGGCAATCTTTTACCCGAAGATAAAACGTTTTACAATTTATAATTAGCATGGCAGCAGTCAAACGGTGTTTCGATGAAGGTGACATCAAATGGATTGTCAAAATAAGATTGGAAATCTGGTGATAATATCTTGTCCGATTAATAGTACAAGACTTGGCATGTAAACCCGTCTAGATCTTGAGTTGACTAACACGATGAATACATCTGGCAGTGTAGACAAGAATATGCACGCATGCCGCACTCTACCAATCGAAAGGACACAGAGGTGGAGAGAAAAAAAAAGACAAGAGATAAGGCGAAAGAATCAATTATTCTAAATTGTCAAATGAAATATAAGATAACAACTGAATTTTAAATATTGCAAATTTGCGGAGGAAAAAAAACAGTGTCAATAAAACATTTTTCTCTCCAGGCAAGTCTACAGCCTAAATTCTTAATTGTCGAATGCAAATTTAGAGAGTTACAAAGTAGCTCAAATGAAAGGTTGCCGTTTTGATGGTTTGACAAGAGCTGAAGCAACAAGTTGCGGGGCTAAGCAAAGCATTGACTTTAGCACGACTGCTCTAATTATAGACGTCAGGAACCAGCGAGATCAAGTAGATAGTGACTCCGCAACGTTTCTCTATAGTAATAAACGTTAGAAAGAAAAAAAAAAGTGTTTAGATAGATATCATTTCTGAGAATTAAATTACAACGCTATTATCAATCCACAGGTATGATATTCCGAAGCTTACTCATAAGATTAAAGCAAAAACTTTTATCATCACCGAAGCTATTACAAGTTAGATGGAAGAATAAATTCCTGAAGATAATTCGCAATCGCACCTGCACAGCATTACGTCTTCCCATTACCGCTTGACAACTTGACTCACACTGTAAAGATAGAAATGGTGAGAAAGGCAACCTCTCTGCAAATCACGCACTGAATTACACATGATATAAACCAGATGTGTTTAATTAATTGGATAAACGGCATTGGCGACTATCTAGTTTTTAAACGTCTCGATCTTGTTACCTCACTGATGTTTTCAGCACACACATAATTAAGTAAAGCACCATTCGAAACATAAAGAGAAAAGAATAAGCTCTCGGTAATTGTTTACACAACCATTTCGAGACTAACCTCTGATCCATTAAATGCTATCATCACTTTTTCTTACATCAAAAATTTCAGCTATGTAATTTGAAAGAACTTTTATATATTCACGTCATCTCTCGCCATATAATAATTTCTATTTTAGCATGCGATTCATATTAAATGATTGAAGAGAAATCGTGTCTTTTTTTATTTTCATCAGATTTTAAAACACATACCGTACTTTCTATCCAACAAAATTTGTTGTCCACACATATATGTCACCGTACTCCACTATATTTTTTGGCCTACCAGAATATCAAATCAAATAAATTTAATAAATTTACGTAAATTCCTTCTTTAGATATTTATAATCTAATAAACTTTCGAATTTACATCAAATTTGCCAGCTGAAATTTTCAATTGAAAACATAAATTATGTAAAAATAAATAAATATATTATTTTATTTTTTTTGTACAGCTTACAATAAAAAACAATTTTCTATTTTTTTTTTTTTTTTTTTACTTTTTACCGGTTTAAAATCGCAATTAAAACATGAAATATGTAAAAGTGGTATCGATCGTTATCAAGAATATTCTTGATCTTAATAGCTGTAATGTTTTAATGTGTCAAACTATTTACAACTTTTTTTTTGTTATGATAAATGATAGTCGCATTTGGAATATACTTTTTAAAGTTACTAAGACGGAATTTTAAGTCAATATAGAAAGTTAAATTTTTAAAAATAAAACTCATCATTTATGTATGTTAAACAATGAAGGCAAAATTTTAAAATCAATATTAATGTCCTTCTGTTAATTGACGGAGAAGGAAAAAAACGAGAGAAAGAAAGAGAGAGAGAGAGAGATTTGTAGAGAAGAAAAAAAAGGAGAACACCTGTCTTTATGAACTAAATTTATACCAGATCAAACATATTTATATTTCGATATAGGTAAAAAATTATATATGCAGGTATACGTGGAATAGGCCTATATAAACTCGTCTAGAGTTTTTTTTTAACTAATTTAAAATTAAAAAAAAATTTTTTTTGAAATTAAATGCAAGCGTATCAAACAATCAAAATAAATATATTATAACTGGTCAGGTAAGAACTCGCGATTAGGTAAAGTCCCGGACTCTACTGTCACACCAAGTCACGGATGTCTGTGGTTTAAGTACTGGTTTCAATTATAGAGCCTTGACCTCTTCCAGTCGTCCCTCTCGAGTTTATATTTATCCGAAAAAACGTAATAATTTTGTATACGCGTGATTTAGGTGTTTGGTTCGAAAATCTTTTACAAAAATCACGATTCTCGGAATGAAATCAGTGCATCAGTGACGTCACTGACGGAGAGAGAGAATCGATTCTTAACAGGCCTAGAAATATACTGTATTTATATATATGTACATAGGCCTGTATTCAAATAAGAATATGCTATTGTTAACAAGTCGAAGTACAAGACCGAATAAGAGAGTGAAACTTTATGTAGACAACCTATCTCTACGATGATTACACAACACGTTATCGATCTGTCTTTTGTCAATAATCGATTATGCCAACTGTAAATATTAACTCACGCATCCATCCTAAATAACCGTGTAACTCTCGCCGATCGCTTTCTGTCAACATAATTTGGATCAATGTAATGTGTAGGGTTGCATTTGTCAACTAACTTTTTCTTATGTTAAATATTCGAGCTATCGACTCCACGTTTTCAATTAACTGAATTATGTAAAAAGTTTTCGTGGACTGAGAGAATTTTAGACTTAAATGCGGTTCTGTCTGGATGTGTGTGTGTATTTTTTGTTTCGTTTGGAACGAGAAAAAATTGGGATGAGTAGTTCATTCCCGGACAAATTGTTCTTTAAATCGGAGTTACTTTCACCGAATGAGCCTGCCGCCAGCATAGGGACATCAGTGCAGGGCGGAGAATCAGTCACGCAATACAAGTAACACGAACCTACAATAACTACGAAAGGCTTAAGTTTTTTGAAAGTTTTGGTTTTCAATTTAGAAAATACATCATTTTTATATATACGGAAAAAACTTATCGAACTGCTAGATTTAAAACATGCGCTTAGCATTACTTAACTCTGAGTTGTTCCCCTCGAACTCCCGGTTTCTCTCCTATCTCCTCGATTCTGATAAACCGATCGGGTATGTTTGAGAAATGGTATCGTCCACAGTATGCAACATTCCCACATCTAACTAGTTATGCCTCCTCTAGTCGCAGCTGTTCATCCCGTTTCCCTCTATTCCTGTCAGCCACAACGTCCAAGTATCTCGACAATATTAAATATACACACTAATGATATATATACATATATCATAAATAATAACTAATATTTATATATATATATATATTTACAGTAAATATATAAAATTATTAATTATTTATATTAATAAATTATTTCGTAAACGTATAAAAAGTAATAAATATGCGACGAGTAAAATTATACTTGTAGACTATTTTTAAAGTCAGATAAGGCGGCGGAGGATTCTCAATTGGGCAAAACTTCCTCGCTGTTTTGATAGAACAGTTATAATGATAATATATATTAAAAGGACATGGGACTGTTGTTTAGTATATATAAAAAAAATATAAACAAACAGAAGAAACCATGTGGCCGCTTTATCGGATTAAATTCTTAAAAAATATATCCGGGAGATTCGGGTCTTTGACTCGTTTTCGGCTTTTGTTACACGGCGAGTTAAAGGATGTTGGTGGTCGAAGATGAGTTAGTCCAGAGAGTGGTGGTCGGTGCCAACCGAGAGTAGATGTGGTGCACTGTTTGGCATCGGTGCCCGTGTTAATGCCGACGCCCTCGGCGGCCAATAGCACCGTGACGCACCGACGCTAAGCCTAACAGTCGGTGCACGGCACCACCGAGTGCAGCTGCAGTTCGGAAACTGAAAATCCGGACCGTAGGAAGCGACCGAAAACATTCCGGAAGAAAAGTAGAATCAAGTGGTAAATCCATGGGTACACAGATAGCGTTATAGAGTGCGACGAACTGCTACGTCATAGCGGAGTTCAAAGGTCACCGATAAAAGTCCATAAGGCACGGCGGATACGGGAGACAAAACGGGACGGACTGACTGTCAGATTCCGAAGCGGCGTTACGGACGAACCCCCGCGCCGACGGAGACAGTCCGCCACACACACAGACTAGATAGGAAACTGTCTCCACAAGCCGTGCTACAGTACGTACAATCTATGATAGAATGGAAAGCAATAGCCATACTCTACCTTGTCCGCTGCTCAGCCCTCGGTCAGAATGAGATGATTGGACGTCATCTGAATGTTGCCATAGAACCTGACCTCATTATGATATTCAAATAGCAAAGGAAACGCTGGCTATAAATGAATGTTTGCAGTCGTACACAGATTGGCTGACTAGGACGAGGCTGTTACTCGCCTGGAGCGGCCATTAGCATTGCATTTGCTGTCTCGCACATTCCTGTTTCGCACCTAAAAATGATTCTGGATTTTTATTGGCGAACTCGTCTCTTGTTTATGACTGCGCCTGTCAATCTTGTACCGGGATAATGCAAATGCTCTCTTCGGGTTTGTCGTTGTACGGTGAATAGGATGTCTGGTGTTCCTTGCGCCATCGACATCTTAGCGCATAGCCGACCGGAGCCTGTTAGAATAAGTAGATGGAAGTTTGCAAATTTAAATTCTAACATACATGCGCAGTATGAGGGTAGCCACCCTCCTAAGCCATGGGCGTCGACGTTTATCATAATCATCGTACAGTATTCTCTCCCATAAGCAGTTGGAAGGACAGAATCGAAAATGGCGGGATTTTAAAAAATTTAAAGTTTCTAAAATGCTAAATACTCTTCGAATCGCTCTCTTTTAAAACTCCGGGTTAAAGATCTCACTTCGATTTTAAAATCGGATTTTTTTTTTAATTGATAGACTTAAAAGTATACATATATGCGTTTTAAACTATTTAAAATGCACATTTTTCGGTTGGTCATCTGTCAAGTTGAAATGGCGCCGAATTAAAAAAATAATAACAATTGTTTTTTTCTGTTTAAAGAAAGTAAATAATCGATGAAAATAAGCTCAATTACTCTATAAATAGCAAAATTTATCTGGTGTCTGTTTGTAATCTAACGGAAAAATTATCTGAATCGAAGCGTAATGTCAGTCTGTGTGGTATCTCAACACTAGCAGAAAAGGGAAACTCTAGGACTAAAGTCACGCAGTGGGTTGTATGGAGCACTTAAAGCTTGTTGGTACTTACGTTACCAGCCAATAGACTGTTCGCTCTCCATGTCGAGAATTTGGCCACCACCGATCAGCTGGCCACTACTGGTGAGTGCCCACTGTCGATTTTAGTAGAACGGCGCTGTGCAGTGTCACTGACTGACCACACCTCCTCGCTCTAGTCTGAAGAACTCTACACACACACACACATAGCCAACACACTATGTCCAGTAGAGATGTTGCATCTGGAAGAAGGTCCTTCCGTTTCGGAAAATAATAATTTATCCAGGTAAGTGATAGACGTATGTGAGAATTCCAGTAGGTTATTGTTTCTACTCTGGCTTTAACGCCGCATCCTCGCGGACTTTTCACTTATAGAGAACATCACATAACGAGGTACCAAAAGAAAAATAAACATTCCTGTCCTAGTGTTGGCCTTGGGTGGTAAAACACGGTCACGCAGGCCTAAGCATCGGATTACACACTCATACATTACGCGAGCTTCGCCCAAACAAACTAGACAGAGCCCGCACAGGACTGGATACTACACTCTAGACCCCGTCAGGCTTCACCGTCCGTTCGTCTGTTAGGCCTACAGTACAATAATGTTGTAGTGCACAGGCGCCGAGCAAGCCTCTCACTCGGACCGCCCCTCCTTTGAGGCACGCCACTGTTTCAACGCCATGGGACTCGGGTGCCAGCCTAGCCTCCTGCAGTCGGATGTATCGTCCCTCGCACGGATCCAACCAGCTAGCCTTGCTTTTACGTAATATACATGTGATTGCCTACAGCAACTGCTTTTCTCCCGTCACCGGCTCATCTAACTAGTGTACTTTGTTCGAATAAACTAGCGTTGACACGTCAGTGGGACCGCCGACAACTTGTCTGCCAGCGGGAGACTAAAAAACTCTTTTTTTTTAATTTGTAATTTTATAATCGTGCGCTAAGAAACAAAGGATCTTAAAAAGTTATTTTGATTAACAAAATCTTTCCGTCTAAAATAATAAAAATTTTTAATCTGCGAAATCATCAACGGGATTGTGTGTATACATAGTTTATTTTCTTAATCGCGCGTTTATCATATATATATTCACGATAATCATCCGCCGATTTTTTCCATTAAAACAATTCTAAAATACAATAAAGGAAGAGCAACAGATAGAGTACAGAAAAGCATAATTATGAAGTTGTAATAAAAAATTCATTCAGTAAACAGCATTCAGTCATTCGCACTCAGAGAGAGGATCATTGTTTTATAAAACGAGCGTCTTACCTGAGTCATCCTCATTGTTGATCATTGAGCATCGCGTCCATCCGGATTGCGTAAATTGACAAAACCCCACAGCCTGTAATTCAAGAAGCGACACAAGTTAAAAATGTCCTGAAGTTGTGACTCATGCCAGACCTCCCCCACCTCGTGCTCAAGGGCAGTCCTCTTTCTGTTCATCCGACTCTCACAGCACGATAGACGATAGTAAAGCAACGGTTTCCCGTTGAATAACACGATTTTGTGTGCGCTAGACGTACGGCGATAGCGCGAACCTTTTAAAACGACCGTGTGCGAAAGTGTGTGCGTTTTCATTGAACTAATTAATTATTCCGTTGGAAGAAAAATTGCTTTTTTCCATTGCGCATGTTCGTTGCGACCCACATCCGTCACGGGGGATTGTGGGTATATGGCGACGGTGTTGACCGAATCGGAGGTGAGTTGTGACTCTAGCAAACTTTGTGTTTAAATAGCTTTAGTATAGGAACTGTCATCTTACCGTAATTGTATTTTAGGCTTTCATAAGTTTTATTGGTTTGTCCCGTATCTAAAATATATACATTTATCATTACGTTGAAGAAATAGAATCGGAATGAAGTTAGGACTAAATGATCGATCATAAAAGTTCAAACATATAAAATAACTATTATTATTGCATTTAATATACTTAAATGCAGTCAGAGTATAATTATTTGAGAAACACATTTTATAAATTTTTATATATGTTTATGCTTTGACCCTGTTTATTAGAGGCTCCAGCGTAGTCAAAATAAGTAAACATTGTCATAAATAAAACAAGATTGCCACAATATACGATTAAAATTTATTCTTTCTACACATTAACTATGCATTAATATAAAAAATAAAACGCTAAACTTTTTGTAATTTTTTTATTTCGCTGTTTAAATGTCACTAAATTTTTCGCTAAATTTTATGAATATGTGTATTCCGATCACATGTAGTTTATTATGATAAGATATTTATTTTTTAAATTTTTAATATAGAATTAGTTTAGTTTATAATTTGTGAATTATTATTCACTCTTATAAGTGAATAATAATTCACAAATTCTTAAATTCAGATTTCAATTTTTATTTCGAGAGCTTAATATGATGATGGTAATATTTTTTAGATTTTTAAAGTATTTAAATCTATTAAAAAATAAATCGGGTGAATTGCATGTTTATACGTTAAAATAAAATCATATGTTATATATATTCTGTAATATAATATATGCTTTTGATTTATTTTTAGTGTGTTACTGAATTCTCCTACATTATAATATGAGCATTTTAAAATTTTTAGACTTCGAAAATTATATATTGTGTATAAGTAGTTTCCTAAACTGGTTTATAAATTTAAATGAATGCAATAGTTCTGAAAAAAATTGACCTTTACAAATTTTTAATATAATATATATTTTATTAAAACTTTAATTTTGAATAATGAAAATATATTTAAAAATTTTTTAAGTTATGCAGTATAAATGACTTTATACAATTAAAGAACAACAAGTAACAAATTAAATTTCTAAATACTTTTAAAAATATAAAATATATGAATTTTTTGTCATAAAAGTTTTAATAAAAATATATTATTAAAA
The DNA here is from genome assembly GCA_011317285.2 of Androctonus mauritanicus. Taxonomy (NCBI): domain Eukaryota; kingdom Metazoa; phylum Arthropoda; class Arachnida; order Scorpiones; family Buthidae; genus Androctonus; species Androctonus mauritanicus. The sequence goes on from WUQG02178320.1 coordinate 20,987, forward strand.
AACATCAACAAATTTATAAATTTGAAATATGATCTTGCATTTTTTCATTGTTTTGAATATATGATTTTATATACCTTTTATATATTTATTTTCATATACTATAATTTTTAGTGTTGCAAAGTAGTCTTGGATGTAATAAAAAATTGTATCTCTTGTATTTGGAAGTACTAACTAATTTGATGATGATAAAATTTCATTAATAATACAATTACTGAATAATTTTGATGATATAAAGTGCTAATTTGTTATAATAAATTTTTTCTTTATTCATTCTTTTTGATGTAAAATCATATTTTTCCTTTGTTTAGAAAAATCCAGATTAGTTAACTAACTACTAATCATACTTATTAACAACAATATATATATATATATCAGGATTTACATTGCTTTTGCATATTTATATATATTTACTTAAAAGAAATTTAATTATTATTATTTTGTTTATATAGTAACATTTAAATAGTTGTATAAATGTGATTTGGAAATGTATTAAGAAAATAAAATGACGAAATTTTTTTTTTTGGTTTCTTCAGTTAAAAATCAATATAAAGCACAAATTATTTATTGTAGTTTTATAAAATGTAAAATGATCCTTTACATCAATTAGATTACTACTTATTTAAGTAGCAATTGATTATACAGTGTTCTAACAGTAAACACACATGAAAAGTATGTTCAAATTTCTTATTATTTCTTTTAAGTTTATTTCATGATGATAATTTAAGAAGAATAATCATCTAATAGAGTTCTGTTACAAAAAAATATCAAAAAGTTCCTCTGACCCAAATATTACCTAAATAAGTTAGTTATTTCATAAAAAAAAGAAGTATTAATATGTATATCAAAATGGACATATTTGTTTTTTATCATTATATCTTTCTTGATGATATGATTCTGATCCAAAATATATAAAATTATATTTAAATTGCATACACTTGTGTTTAAAAAATTCTAATTTTATTTAAACTGGAAGTTAAGTATTATTCCCAAAATCATTTTTAATAATCTTAAAATTAATTATAAAAAAAAAATATTCAAAAAAGACACCAAAACAGGAACTAATATTTATTCATAAACATGAAAATACTTTCTTCTTGGCACATCTTTGCTCCCATCAGTTATTATAAAATTGAATAAATATTGATTCTGTCTTAGTATTGTCTTTTGCATTTATTATATATTTTTTGATTTATTTATTATACATGGCAGAGATTGAAATGTATTATTATAATTATATGTTGCATATTATAACTAATTATTAAAAAATAATATAATAAAAGAAAAGCATTTTTCATACATTGTATACATCATTTCATTGTAAAATATAATTAATAAAAATTTATATTATCAACTGAATAACTTTTATCAAGAATTATCGTTTATTTAATGAAATATATATTGTATTAATTATATATTAAACTATTTTTTTCTTTTCTCAATCTTTATTCCATCAGTAATGGTATAAAATAAGACAATAAAAACTTTTATAGTACTTTGATCTTTATTTTCTTTATTCTGTTTTTCCTTTATTTGATCCTCTATTCTTTATCAGAAATATAAAAACTAAAATAAAATTACAAACAAATTACAAGTTGATAAAAAAAAAAGCAGCAAATTTTAAATATAATTTTTGCATATAATAAAACAGCCCAATCAGCAAGTACTAGACATCAGACCTTCATTTTGTATAACGTTTTCGGACCGAGGACA
>WUQG02178431.1:0-22688 GCA_011317285.2 Androctonus mauritanicus
CTATTAATTTTCTAATTTTTGTTTTATTGATTGAATAGGGGTGACAATTGATATATAGGGGCGGCCAATTAACATTTGCACACAGGTGGCCGAATTGCTTGGCATGGCACTAGTCCAACTCATCACAAACTGTTGTTAGTTCACCTAATAGAAAAAACTGAAATTATTAGAGTTCCCTGCCCACAAAAAATTTATAAAAACAAAATTATTCCTAAATTATTTTCATTTCATAGACTAAGAAATAAAAAATATATATGTTTACTTTTTGATTTTTCAAATTCCTCTAAGGTTAGTTTCAGCATCATTTTCAATTTTGGTTTTGAATTTAAAGACTGCCCTGATTTCTATAATTCATCTATATTTGTGATAGATTTTCTTTTTAATGATCTTCTTTCTTTTGTTTACACTTGCAAATGAGCAGAATGTTGAGGAAATATAATTGGGAAGCATTATCTCTGAGTCTAATGGAACTTGAGGATGTTTGATCTTTAAATTCCTCCTAGTAAAATATGAAAATTAATTTATTTCTACCTAAAACTTATTAACTAAAAATCAATAAAGGTAAGGTTTTTCTGATCTATCACCTTGAAATGAATAGAACATAATACAGAAGTAGAAAAGGGGCTCCAATTTTTTATGAACAGCATTGATCCATTTTTTTCTGTGATCAGGATCTTTAGGAAATCTAATACACAAAATAGTATTACTTTTTACATTTTAAGCCTGTATGAATGAATAAAATGATTAACTTACTTATACTAATTGAAAAACCAAATAAATTAGAAAACTTACTTGTGAAATCCTCTCTGAAATACTTTTTCTTTCTTTTTTTTATTGCTTGTGCAATCGAATGCATCACAGTGAACCATTCTTATAAATAATGTGAACTCTCACTAAGCAAATTAATTATCAAATAAAAAATACTCGTGAAAAATTATATATTTTATCAAACAACATAGGCACATTTACACTACTGTTTACAGCCACTAGCAGATCTTAAATATGGTGGCAGTGGCTTCGCGTCTGAGGTACTATAGTGCCTTCTATTACTATTCTGCGTTCTGTGGTGTGCACATGCATATTTTGATGATCACTAATCTAGCACTCTGGTATTGTACTAATAGAGAAATCTTGAGACATCTTTATGAAATAAATTATAAATTATATTTCTGCAAAAAGTATTGGTCAAATTCTTGATAACTGAGAATGTTTGAAATTTTTGGTCCAGAGGCAGTTAGGCAAATTTGGATCCATCTAAAAAGCTGATAGCTGGGGTAAAATTAAGTATTTGTCTCTATTGATTGATAATATAAATATATAATACATTAAAATAATATGGAATAATTTTTATAATTATAAGATTTCTTAAACATATTTGAATGAACAGTTAAAGTTAAAAAATGATTGCAAATATATTTTTTTTTTTAATTTACAATAAATTTTCAGATAATTCAGGTTTCTCTGGCTCTACCTGTGATTATGTTCTTATTGAAAATGATGCAAGTTATATAATCATAGCATACTATATATTAAAAAAGTTCACTAATTTACAATTGTTTTAGTGAAAGGCCTGCAATCAAATTTCAGTGGTCCCTGATTACCCAAACAGTCATTGATTTTTATCATAATAATTATGAGATTAATATTAATCATGCCAATAACATTGCAATTTCATTCATTCGTAAAAATATGATGACAAAAATATTCATGCAGATATGGTCAGTTTTAATTTGCATGGAGTATATCTAAGTGGAATAAGAATAGATAGGAAAGTGAATAAGAAAAATAGGTTTTGTTTCAGATTGTACTTAGATAGTGCAGTCTGAAACAAAATTTTGATATTTTCTTTTTAATTTTTAGAATAAATATATCATTTCTTTAAATAAAATGATTAACACTATAAAAATACACAACAAATTCATTTACAATAAAAAATTATTAGTGATATAAATTTTCAAAGGAAAATAAAAATACTTGTTCTAATCTTAAACTTTCAAATTCTGCCCCTCATGAAGAAACACAAGTAAACCAATAAGTGCTTTAAGCAGGAAAACAATAATTTATACTTGTTGTATGAATTCATTAGTCCTACAGTAAACTAAATGCCATAGACATGATTTTGAATATATCAAAAATACCTCTTTCAGAAGGATATTTTGAAGAAAAAAAATATTTATCTTAATTCTGAAGCATAGTCTTCCTAAAAATAATTTTAAACATTTGATTCAATAGTTTAACAGATTATATTGATGCAAATAGACATTTTAATATAATAATTCAGATATTCCTTGTTTTACAATACTTTGCTTTTTAGCACTTTTCAATTATATTTCACATTTTTATATCATATCTCAAAATGAAAATCATCTATAAAATAATACTTAGAATAAATAATATAAAACATAAATTAACACATAGATGGGCCAGGCCCAGAGCCATCCTGAAAAACTGAAGGTGTGAGATCTAGAATCAAACCTGGATCCTCCAAGATAATATGCAAATGCTTTAAAACAGCCATCTGGCCAAATATTTTAGGCCTAGTACTATTGTGCACTTAATGAATGATTACATAAATATGTTTTTAGGTTTTTATATGTATTAGCAAATGAGATAAAGCTGTAATTCACTTTACAATATAGTCTGAAACATAACTGCTGTAATAATGAGGTATATAGAATTGTATATAGAGGTTGTAGAATTGTATATGTTTGTATATAGAATTGAGCCTTCAAACTGCTAAGTTTGTAGCAACTATAGCAATTTTTCTTTAGCTTGCAATAGTTATACAATTGATATTCTGTTTTCTTTAGGAAAGCAATTTCATCAAAAATTTTATGGAAAATTAGTACAGTTTCACTAAAGGAAATTAAATAAAGGCACCAATCAGCAATCGTTTAAGGATGATGGGCATTAAAGAGAAAAGAGTAGAATTAATTTAAATGGAATTTCTATTATTATGTTTAAATAATCTTTAATGACATTTTCTTTGAGAAGTACTATGTATTGAAAAAATTTATTTGCATCAATATTTGTTTACTTAATCCATTAAATTGTATTTAATGAAATCATATTATTCCTTTTTCATTTATATGAATTTATTTTATATTATTATTATTGTATTCACAAGTTAGATATAAAGCAAAATATTCTTTCCCAACAATAACAGTTATAACAGCAAAAATTATATAAAAGCTAAAATCAATTTATAACACAATAATTGTATTTAAAATTACAAAAAATTTAAATATACTAAGTTCTCCACTTATGTGATTTCAAGTTCCACAGTTTTAGAGAAAAGTGGATGCATAAATTTTTTTTATTTGCATCAGATTTCTATAAAATGAAATAAATTCATTAAACAATTTATTTTTTATGCAAAAATATCACTTAGACTTAAATTTTCATACCTGCACTTATAGTATACCTCATTAATTTTATCTAGTTATTCCATTTCTCAATATGCATATTCCTATATTTCAAATTTAGCATTATTGGATTTATACATTTTTTCAGTTTATGTGGAAATTTTTGGAATAAGTTAACCACAAAAATAGGGGATCTACTATATAATAAATAATAAAAATATTGAAAATAGTAGAAATATACCTGTATATATTATTAAAGAGAATATACTGTATATCTCTAAAACATATCAGTTACTTAAATAAACATGAATCAAGGAATAAAAGTATTTTAATATTTTAATGTAAAACACTTACTAAAAACACTAGCACATTAAGCAAAGTAACCAGAACTTTATTGCGGTATAGCACTTTTGGACATTATGTACTGTCCCTCATCAGTACCGTTCACTATATACAATTCTAAATCAGTATTAGAACACTTTTTAAACTTTCCAGGAACATTAGAACATTATCTAATTTTAATGTAATTTTATATTTTCATTATATATCTGTTATTAAACTATCTATATTGGTGATTGAAATTTATAAATTTAATTCAATATTTAACCAAAAGAACTGTAGATTGCTTTCCTATTTAATATTAGATATGAATTATTTTTATATCTCTTCTATTATTAAAAATTTATCATTAAAACATTCTGAACTAGATTATTATCTATTTTTCCAATAGATTTATTCTATTGGAAAATATTAATAGAAAATATTAAAATTTACTATATAAATTAAATTTTTTACAGAATAAATTGATTGAATTTCAAAAATAAGAACCAGTTACCAAAAAGCAAATGATATTTCATTACGGTAAGAAAATAAATTATATTTTATTTAAAACCGAAATAAAAAATAAGTTTGTTGTAGTTAAAAAATGTTTTTGTTAGAATGAATTTTAAATTGTTCTAGCACTATATTTGATTTGAAAAGCATCATTTCCAAGAAGGAAAATACATTATTTTTTTTTAACAGACAAACTCTTTCAGAAGTCAAGAGAGATCTGGGCTTCTTTCATTTTTCAGACTTTCAGTTTATTAAGATAGTGAAGAATTGCAAAAACCATTTGAAATTGAAGCCATTCACAAATGTTGGTTCAGGCCAAATGACTCTCTCATAATAATAGGTAGAAATAAAATATGATTCTACTTTTAATTAGAAAATTATTGATATTCATAGCAATTTGTTGTTGTTCTTATAAAATTAGCACAGGAAAACGATATGCATAGAACTGTGAAAGTAGATCAGTGATTCTGAATCTTTTCTGAGTTGTAGAACACTTTTAATTATAAAAACGTTTTTGCTGAATACCAAAATCAGTAATAATTATATAAAGTGACAATCTTCAAATTAACAACAAAAATATGCTTGCAAGTTTCTAGCATATCTTTTATTAAAAATTATAGCCTAGATATATTCATATTTTTCATAATTTCGTGTAATGCTTGGGATAAATTCATAGAACACCAGTGTTTTGTAGAACTCAGTTAAGAACAATTGAAATAGATTGATAAATATTTAAGTTTGAATATTAAGAGATCATTTAAATGTTTAATAATAGCTTTAAAATAAATTAAAAATTTAATACTAAAAAATAAGTAATTATTATATATTAATACTTTCAATACAATAACATTTTTTGAAAATATAAATTTATTAATTACAATAGTAAAAATTATTATTATTCCTTGAGAATTGAGTAATCGAATATTAAAATGTAAGTAAATAAATTAATATATTTCTAACAATTTTTTTATTTATTTACTGGTAATATCATTTTTTATAAACAGCATTTAATATAAAAATAAAGCAAACACAGCACAATTTTTGAGAACTACTACTAAAATTTTATTCAACTGTTTAGCTTAATACATGTCATGCTCGACTTTGAGACTTAAGTCATAATTTCAGAGTTATGACAAAGGCCGAACACAGGGATTAGAGTGTTTTTGTGTATTTTTGTTTTCAAATCTAGAAAAAACAAAATTGATGGAAAAATTTATGGCAAAGATCATTCAAAGATAAAGAATCAATCAGTTATTAATTTAAGTAAGAAAGATTTATCATAAAATTGAGGAAAGGAACTATCAAATTGATGGTGGAAAAAGTTATTTCAGAGCCATATTGTAAATAATGCATAAACAGAGATGTATTTACATCATGGGATAAAACTCAGATTGTAGGTTTGAAAAAACAATAATAAATGGATGTTGTTTGGTACCGAAAAAGTAGTCCTTCATCCCCACTATCATGTATGATGATGATATTTCACTGGTGAGCATCCTGTGCAAACCATTCTGCTTTGTATTTTTTTCTTAAAAATACTAAACACATTTGATTAGTGTATTGGGCAAGATTGCAGATACTGCATACCCGAACAGAAGAAATGCACAGAGAATATGAAGAATAATGGTATTGGCACAGAAGCCAAATAGAATGTGCATGGTGACGCCACTGGTGATACCATCTTCTCTAGTGATAACATGGTCCCAAATCTACTCGTCCATTTGATCTTGTGACCTAGAATCTGTTCTTTCTTTCCTAAATTTTCAATTGAGGCACATTTGATGAAATATTTTCTTAAAGAATGCATTTTTTGTTTTTTTAATATAAGACTGCAAGTGATGCATGTCTAATGCAGAAATCTTTGTGAAAAGAGTAAAGATGGTCAAATAACATCAAGGTTTCTTTAATTATTATTTTAAATTTTTATATTATGAATTGAAAAGAGATTAAGGTTTGAAATTGTGCCTCTGATCATTTTTTTGAAATGTGCAAAGTTTAATTGTTTTGATTTTTATTTTTATATATATATATATATTTTTTTTGTGTGTATGATCTCGATATATCCATCTGCCACGAAGAGAATCGAACCTTCCTAGTATGCCAGCTAAAAACATTCATTGAACGCAATTATTCAATACAACGAATGAAAAGATGGGCCATTAGACACAGTTTGCCAAACTTTCTGGCAATAACAATCACGAGAAAAGCATCAAATCTGGGATACTCTAAGCCGAAGCATTTTCTGGGTTCAAATAGCTTGCACATGACTAGATGATTGGTAGAATATAGTGGTTTTTTTAAGGTATAAACTGCATGAAGCTACAGTCTTGATCCTTATTAACCACAGTAATTTTCATAACTTTTCTTATTTCTCGCCCATTCTCTTGTACTTTTTTCAGAGTACAAATCACCAATTTGAAAACAACAGCAATTACAAATGAAAGAAATTGGTTTTTGAAAATCCACTGAATTCAAGCTTTTTTTGGATCTTTTTAACCCTAGGCGAGACATCTTATGATTGGAGAATGGAATCCTTTTCTTTAATAGAGTCCGCATCCTCGCAAATTATTAGCTATAATCACATCAGTTACTGCATCAAACACAAACTGTATGTTCGTGGTATCTGTGGCACATGTCATATGGCAGTAGATGTCTTTTGTTGTTGACTTATTCTTGGCTTCAAACTGAGCTTGAATATAGGCTGCTGCCTCTCCATATTCTTGGGCACCTATAATAAAAAAAAAAAAAAACCTCAATAAGGAACTCAATAAAGCTCTGTGGAGAATGCAGCCATAAGTTTAAAAAATATAGTTACTCTATGATATAAAAATTTGGTTATAAATATTTAATTTGGACTCTATAAACTGACTGAAAGATAGGTGGATAAATAGCAAGCTCTAACATTTGTATAGTGTTATATTAAATTTCAAAACGTTATTAAGTTAAGTGGTTTTATAGCATTTATAGCAAAAACGATTTCCTTGAATTTTTGTCATTTATATTTTCCAAGAATTAATAAATGGAATGCAATCATAATTATTTTTGAAGTGTTCACTTATTATTATAAACATTGATCCATAAAGCAAAGAGAGAGAGACATCATTGGATATTCTATATAGATTAGTTACTATACTGGTATTAATACTGTAGTAGTACTTCATCCAAATGTTAATTATATGTATTTTTACACGGAAAATGAAAATACTGAATTATTCATTAACATCAAACTACAACATTGTTAAAAGACACTTAAAAGTTTTTTCTTACATATACAGTATATATATACTGTATATATAATTTACTTACCGTAATATTTTCAATAAAAATTTTTATATCGATTTAAATGCAATACACAGACATAAAATCTTAAAAATAAATTTTATATTCACCTGTATATTCAGGAAAACAGATAGTGAGGGGCGATCTTCTAATTTTTTCCTCAAAAAGATCTTTTTTGTTGAGAAACAAAATAATTGATGTATCTGTAAACCACTTATTGTTACAAATGGAATCGAATAATTTAAGACTCTCTTGCATACGATTCTGGAAAAAATAAAATAATAATAAAAAATTATTAAAAGTTTTAAAACAGTCGAAAACGTGAGTTTAAACTGACTTACAGTTGTTTCGTCTTCGTGAAGGACCTGATCGTATTCGCTCATAGCCACGCAAAATATAATGGCCGTTACGTCTTCGAAGCAGTGAATCCACTTCTTCCTCTCAGATCGTTGTCCTCCCACATCGAATAATCTGATATAAACACGCGTGTATTAATATATAAATAATCTACTGGTTAAAAAGTTTAAAACTGCTAAAAATCTTAAATTAAAACTCACTTGAAATTCAGATTTTTAAAAGAAAAGTGAACCTCCACGATTCCGGTAGTTTTAACTCTAGTTCTAAGTATATCTTGTTCGGTAGGCATGTAATCTTTAGAACCCAATCGGTCTAAATCGTCGATGAAACTAGAATTAAAAACAAATTCGATTTAAATTAATGTCAATTAATGATATTCAAAGAATTCTGCATTAAAACCACAATTAAATTCTACTACAGTCACACTAATTGTTCACAGTTTAACTGGTATATAAGACAATAAAGTTTACATATGTATATCTGTTCCCAGAATATTTTAAAAATATAAGTGGAAGATAAATACTGAATAAAGAATTAGAAAAATGACATAGATTAATGAGAAGAGATTTATATTTAACATTTTCTATAACGGCAGAAAATCTGTCTAGAAACATTACTGAACATTAAAAGAATTTCTTTTTTGTAACAATTTTTTTTTATATATGCCATTGTTTTTAAGTAACGAGATTGTATAACGGATGAAGAATTATATTCAATAAAGAAAACGATCTTCGATTTTGAACTAAGGACGAACAAATTAAAAAAAAAAAAAAAAATCGCGCTAAAACAAGTCCGTCAGCTAGAAAGTTTTCTTATCTGCTTTAATTCAAAGTTGGAGATAGAATACGTAAAAACATTTTTTTATTTTTATTTTTTTTCGAAATTTTTGGCACCGATACAAACGCGTGTTTCGGCAATGTTGCATTTTCTGCAGAAAAGCCGATTTTTTTTTTTTTTCGGAAAGGCCGTATTTGTTTCTGAATCGGAAAAATTTGAAAAAAAAAAGTTTTACATATCCAACTTTTACTTCCGAGTTTACAGATGATAAGATGATGACGACGACGACTTATCGATCCAGAAAGAGTTGTGTTCGCAGTTTTTCTTATTTGTATACTGTATTTTATTTCGTAACTAACTTAAAAACGTTCTAGTTCTCTCTTGATCTTTCAGAAATATGCATCAAAACGGTTTTATAAAAAAATCCTTTATCTATAAGAGAGTAACTGCTATAAATTCGCCAAATTTATCGAATTAACTTGTGTGCGCGACCGGGAAAAATTTTTACTGTATTTATATCAATAATACGCATCGCTATATTAATGAAAACGCATTAAAATTCTACACGAAAACATTCTAACGCACTATCAGATATGAAACTATTTTTCTTAAATGCAACTTGAATTTTAATTAATTATAAAAAAAAATAACAGTATTAAATTTTTAAAAATAGTAATAATTCCTTCAAAAAAAAAAAAAAAAACTTTTTTTTGTGTGTGTCTGTATAGATATCTTTTCTTCTCGTTTCTAGTGATAACAGGAAAAGCACAACATCCAAGGGATTCTATATATAACCTTCATTTCCACTAACAGAACTCCTGTCATAAAAGTTTTATATATATCATTAAAGTTTTTATTGACGTACGAAGTTATCTTACAGGAAAATTTTAGGTCAAAGGTCAGCAAAAAACGACGCGAATTTACTTTCCCTTTTCCCAAAAGACATTTCTTTCTTCTCCTAACTGCTACTACATCGATAGAAATTTTTAAAATTTCTTCCAACTCGAAAGCAAACTTTTCCAGAAAAAAAAAATAAATAAATACAGAAAGAATTGTTTAAAAAACTGAAATATTTTTTTAAAAAAATGCTTGTAAGGAAGCAGTAACAGGCATGCTATCGTCATCGAGTTACGACTGTTCGCGGTAGCATCTATGCCGCCATTTTGGAAACGAATTTGAATAAAATCCTGTATATTCTACATCCACGATATTCCTCCATATGAAGAAATGAAGAAGAAGAAGAATCCATGATATTCTGTCGTGGTGGCTCCACCTAACGATAATAATAAACATACTTTTTTTTTGCAATACAAATAATAATAATAATGTTGCGACGCCTATAATAAAGAAATAAAAGAAGAAGTTACAACAATAAACATCGAAAAATTTCTCCATCTTCGATTACGTTCGACCGGAAACGTTTTAGGAACGAACGAAGAAAGAAACTAGACATCAGTATGACATCACAACGACGTCATACGACGTATCCATGACAACAACATCGCTAGATTCTCCACCAGAACTATTTATAGTAACAAGCAATCCCAGGGCATGTTTGAAATCGAATTAATGAATCTGAATTTAAAAAAAAAAAAAAGCTTGATGAATATAGAATATATTTTAATTTACGCACAATATCATTCGCTATGTAATAATAATAATAATAATAATAAATTATAATTATAATAATTTACTCTAGAGAAAATTTATAATAAAAGTTATTAACTTAAATTAAACAAACGATAATAATAAATTACATCGATGCGTTATTATTTTTATTTATATTTTGAAAAATTTAATAAAAGTTTTTAAAATTCATGGGCGTTTGTTTGTTGGTTGCCATAGCGATGACAACACGGACTTTTAAACCACAAGAGGGATTTTATCGCCAGACATTCTTACCATATCGCTTAGGAGAATTATAACTGCAAATATTGATTAGTTTTACCTCTCTCTCTCTCTCTCTCTCTCTGTAACAGATCAACTATAATAAAGCCGCTATTTAATTGTACAGGTTTATTATCATTATTTTATTTTAAAAATTAATTTTACGACGGCGAAAATAAAACCTGTAAATAATAATAATAATAATAGAAAAACAAAAGTTAGGCCTAAATTGGAAGAGCGAGTTCGTATTTTATTTTGTTGAATTACCTTATACGTGAGACGTGATTGTAATCCATTCGACCTTCATTTATGTCCACAAAACTCTTAAGTCAAATATCCTTTCTTGACTGTGTATCGAATGTCTGACATAAAAGAACAACTTTTTGAGACATCTCCATTCCGAATACAGAAATCCGATATCTTAAAGCAGCGGTAAATAGCTCTAACAGAATATTAAAATATAGAACAGAACTTCCCGTGGTAATTTTATTATTATTATTATTATTTCTTTAATCAAATTAACTTATATTTTAAACAGAATAACCGTTTCCAATTTAGAAATGTCGATTTATTGGTGGAAAAAATGCGTCGGAAGCCTATAGTGATTAATTAACAGCGATTAGAATGTAAGCAGCGTTTGCAACACGTCCCAACGTGTCTGAACATGCATCAGATCGGTAAGTAATTTTTTTTTATATATATAGTAAAATTACAAAAAAATAAATTTAACGAGATATGTAATTACTATTTGGCGCTGTCATTGAGCTGGTATTCGTTGGATCTCCCGAAACATTCCTGTACTCCAGAATCTGCCCATAACCGCTTCATGGCACTGAGTAATTCTTCTGAGAATGGTTCGGTATCCTCCATTCTCGAAACCACATCGAAAACCATCTTCGCATCTGCCTAAAATTGAAAAAATCAAAATAAAAATACATAAAAAACTTTATTCCATCATTTAAATGATGTACAGCATTTTTAAAGAAGTTTTAAATGAATTTTTTCATCGAAATTGCGCTAAACGGAATCGAAACAAAGTGATCGTAATTTGAGATATACCAGACTTCAAATAATAAATAGGTTTTAATTGAAAATAAATAAGTTGGTGATTGACGTGTTGACATTATCCAGACACTAGGTCTGACCCCGAAGGTCTCTAGAATAAAAGATGGTGTAATTAAGATAAAAGGATGTTATTCGTTCTGCACAAGTGATCGCATGTTTGTCCAAAGAACATTTGTTACGTCGTGTCACAGGATCGAACGTTTAAAAGGGTTGTAAAACGTTCTTTCCTCATCGATAACAGTATGGAATATATTACCTTAACGAAAAAAAAGGGGGTATTACGCCATTAAATTAAAACCGAGATACTAAAATACGCTCCAAAAAATCGAGTAACAGAAATTTTATAATCTCGTTTATAAGATAATTCGGTTTGCGGAAAAATATTTTAAAATTCGATGGCGTAATCACGTTAAGCGTTCAAAAATGCGATATAAAGCGTAAAATTCTAATTAAATTAAAGGCTAGTGAACTCGACGCCAAGCGCACACTATGCAAAAGCACGCAACGAAGATTATTGCATAAGTAATAACCGTTTCGTAGAAGATTATGCCGAGCAATACTTTTATTTCTATCTTCATCAAACGAATGAATGAAAATATAAACCTCGACGATATTAATCCATATATCGATTACGTTAGCAAATATATATATATATATATATTTTAAACAAAGAATATTTGCGAATATCTTAATCGGAAAGTGCGACTGAACGAATTTTGATGGGGAAAGACGGTGCCATTTCTCTGCTATACTACTATGGTTGTTTGGCATTTCGGAAGCGGAGGGAAAGGTCATAGACGCCCATCTGGTTCGAAGCAACGCTTTGAACTCACCCGCAAAAAGAATGGGTAGGGTCTATTGTTGATAATGAAAATGTCGCGAGTGCATCGGATGGGTGGATATTCCCTAGTTACGGAAACAGTTGCTAAGCAGCAGCTTGTGCCTTATGGGTGTAGTCACGTTCGTAAGTTCATTAAGGTCAACAGTCAAAGCTTCTTCCTATGACCGTTTAAACTTTCCATTCTTTAAAACAGAAAAACAAAAACGTGTTATTCGTTACGCAAATATTATCCAAAGTTATGCAATTGTACGTGTTTTTTTTTTTTTTTTTTTTTTTTTTTTTTGTTAACCTTAGAGAACTACCGTTACCGCAGCTTATAAAACTGCCACACCTTTCTTTAGAGTTTTCTGAGTGCGTGCCTACTGAAGGTAAAATATATTATTTTTTATTTTTTTATTTTTACCTTATAGAGTAACTGCAGTAATAATTTTTAATATGTATTATTCAGTCTTTACGGTGATTAATTTATACGAATTTTAATACATGGTATATAAAATTCGTAATCGATTGAAGTTAATTTTAAAAAATGCGAATTTTTTTATTATTTTTTTTAAGATTCGGAAATCGATTTTGTTCGGTTTTCGTTGTAACACATCACACAATAAAAATACACGCATAAAAAACATATATATACGAAACACACGACAAATTAATTGGACAACACAACAAACACGAAATTCGCAGACACAGCGTAAACTACACGTAACACACAAGCAGATCATACAAGTCGGAATTTTTAAATTTTTTTTTTTTTTTTAAACTGACTTATTTCGTATTGGATTTTGTTTTTAATAAACTACAAGAAAATTTTCTTTAGAGAACATTATTTTATCTTCCCGAGAGAAAAAAAAAAAAAAAAAAAAAGTCTGGTTACTATTGATCACGTCAGGTGATGGGAATATATTTTACATAAAACACAAAACCCGTCGTGTCTGGGCTAGAGAGAAATCTATTTAGGACACACACACACACACACACACACACACACACACACACTCTCTCTCTCTTTAATCAAAATCGACTCGATAAATACAGTATTCAAATAGTATCAAATACCGGCGAGAACGTCGAAAGGGACATTAAAACGCGACAGGACGACGCCACAGTCACGTGACTTTACGTCATTATTGAGGGATCGATACTTTGTCAGTAATTACATAAACACGGAACCACAAAACAAAGAAAACCGACTGTAAGCAAACTTTAATCATACATATTAATAATAATAGTAATAATAATAATAAACATAACCTTACCTCCCTTTCGTTATTGGCAAAACTAATACTCAAATTTGGCATCGCTCGTAGTATAGCTACCATTGACTGTATAGTATTGCTGTACACTACAGGTTTATACTGTCTGAAGTCCTCCGCTGTGAAACCGCTATCATGAATAATTCTGTTAAAAAAAAAGTAAAAATAATAATAATAATACGTGTTGAAGTGTTTATAATATATATTACAATCACTAATATTATTTGAAAATTATTTGCGCGAAAAAACTGTATTTTGTTAGACTGGATTTTTTATTTATTTATTTATTCTTTTTAATAAACCGAAGAATATTTTTTTTCTTCTTCGGTGTAGAGGTAATTTTGGTGCAATAAATTATATAGCGTAACAATAATAATAATAATAATAATAATAATTATATTTTCATTAGAAGTAAAGAAAATAATTGTGATGTTTGTATTCATGAGGACGTACAAAGCACGCGAGTTGTTCCTGGTACCGTTGCCACAATTATTGCTATATTTATTCGATGATTTATCAATGAAATCTATACTTTAAAAAAACATACGCGAAAGTGACGTATAGGACGTGAAAAGATCTTTTTCTTTAAATTTCGCAACGAATTAAATAAATAAAAAAAATGTTATCAGAAAGACGAAAGATTAGACGTTAATACTGTATTAATAAATTTGTGTATTTTCGTGTTGTGTTGTGTGTGTGTGAATGATTATAACTGGGAGAAAAATTAAAATTTTTAAAGAAATATATAATACAGTACGTAGAATTCGATTTCACGTTAGCGATTTCTCCAAAATCGTTTATTTTATCGATTTTCAAAGTCCTTTTACACTCGAACGAAACTAATAATCAATCCATATACCGTATAAGTTCTGGCAGTGATACAGGATCGAGTTATGAAACGGATGCTAATTTTTAGTTTTTTTTTTGACAGTTGAACGCTGTCAAATCGGCCTGTAAAATGTTTTTAATAGTGAAACGATGTAATGTGGATATTTCTAATTATGGCAGTGCTTATAAACGATATTCACGTCGTTAGAATTGTCAAAACAACGCGACGTGATGATACTAAACAGTACACATCTCTTACCATTCAGCTTCAGCAATTCTGTACTAGATATGTGTAATGCAACAGTGTGCATTTTGACTGATCGTATCGCAACGGATACGGATGACGAAACGAAAACAACAACAAAAAAAAAAAAAAAACAAGAAGCGAATTCTTGGACGATTCACGGGCTGCTGGATTTAAAAAAAAAAATGTCTAGTTATCTTTTTTGTGATTTTTGAATCTGTCATGGCGGAATATACATTAACTATCAACATTTTTACTCATATAAAACCAGGGAGCAGCGGATGAAACAAACGTTTCAAATATTCCATTTTTAAGTAGCATAAACTACTTGAAATTCTTGTTTTATGTTTTTAAAAGTAACTGATACTTATTTTCACTTTCTAATGCACTGTTTCGAATTCATTCAGTAAGTGGAAGTAAGAGAAGAGATACATTGTAGTCCTGTTCACATTTTTCAGCTCCCCAATAATAAAAGAACACTCATTTACACAATCCTAAATCTCGAATGGAATTATTTTGTTAGTTTTAATGTTAAAATAAATCAAACTAAATCCATTACAAACTCTATAATAGTAGTAATAATAATAAAACTAGTCAATATAACAAAACCTATTGTCAAAAATAAAATTTTGTATTGTTTGTAAGAATAATTTTTGTTTTTTGAACGATGGTAAAAATCTTTTATTCCATTACTAGGGAAGTTCCCTTTTTTTTTTTCTTCATCATAACTATAATGGAGAGAAAGAAAAACAGTTTTTTTGAGGAAAAAATTAGAGAGATTATAAAATAAATCATGTAAATATTGGAAGTTTCTAGTCGATTTATAATAAATATTAATAATCTACATCAACATTGCTGTGAATTAATGCGTGGTAATGCCTGCTAGAAATTAAATTATTCTTCACAAAATGCACATTTTAATAGAAAATTTGTATTATTCTTTGGCTACTCTGTAATACATTTATAAGTAGTGTATACTAAACACGGAAACTTACACCACAGATCTCAAGTTTACACTCTCTTATTAAATATAATTAGAATGCAGCATATATAAATATATATATATTATATATATCTGGCGTGTTTCTTCGAAACGTTTTTCATAACAAATATTCTCTGCAAATTTTTTCATCCAGTTATAACTAAAATTACGTATTTGCATGTTTATATCAGATTTTCTTTTATAAAATAACTAGCAAGGATGCCTGACGTTGGTCGTGAATTTCAGTTATATGTTATGTTACAACTCTTATGTCATCAAAATGTCGGCACCCTTGTTAGCAATAATAGTAATAATAATAATGTTGAATTAGTTTTCATGAATTTGTAGGTTATATTAGTAAGAATTAAGAGGGCAAATCACATAGGAGATACGTTTGGCGGCGGCCATTTTTAGAGTCTAACAGGCTGGCTAATACTCGTGTTGAACGCAACCGGAAATTGGAAGAACATTATTCAATGGGCCTGGCATGGATACTGTGGATTTATAGACTTTATGAATAAGTTTACAATAAGCCATGCAGAATTATCATTTGCTCGTATATTTCACTTATTATAACATTTGCAATTGGTTGATTGCGATTACATCACGTCGCCGCGATGATGATGGCATGGTGACGTTATCGTGACATCGTGTATCCATAGCTTTAGTGACGCCAACCATTGTTACATCACGATTAAATAATAGAACTCATTATAGCATTTGGAATCCGCTTTTTGTGTGCAATTTTACCATTGACTTTGTTAGTTGATATGATCGGCGTATTATATTCGGATAATGTCGTCATAGCGTCGACGTGAGGTCATAGTAACATCTCCTGTTACTACGTCCATTGTTCGTTGTTACATCACCAATAATGTCACGGCAGTGTCGCTATAACCACATCCCGGATTCGAGCATCACTCTGAAGGATTTAAATGAAGACATTTTCGTTGCTATCCTAAATTCCCCACCTCTCGACTCAGGATAACTTATGTTATCCGCAGGACCACGGGAAATCTCTAGGCCAAATTTGGTCCTTAGAGGTCAAACAATGCAGAAGTCTTTGGGGAATAATACATACAGAATTTAATTGATGTCGTATCGTGATAACACTATCGTCATATGACGTCGACGTGACGTTACTTGTATGATGTCACGACGATGAAACAATAAATAACATCACGTCAATGTCATAACGCCATCCATCTATATGTATGTATGTATGTATCCCAAGGCTTCCTCATTGTTTGACCTCTTGGGACCAAACCTGGTTTAGAGACTTCCAGTGGCTCCACGGATAACATAGCTATCCTGGGTCGAGAGGTGAGAATTTTGAGGTAGCAACGAAAATGCCTTCATTTGTGATGTCATCACAGATTCGAATGAATTTTTAAAGGATTTATTTATACAGTATTCTTGTCAACTCAAACGTCCCGCCCTAGGATCGTTTCGCGAATTTCATAATTTTTTGGAGAATCGGGTCAGTCTCTATCTTTATGTAAAATATCAAATTCCTACCCTGTCTGGAAGTACTCAAGCGATTCGTGCAGACATAATATATACATATATATACATACAGATATATAGTCCGTTACTTCTGCCGTTTATAGTACAGATAATAAACATGTGAAGTTAAAGCCCAAACTAATGTTTCCAGAAATTAGAATATAAAAATGCAATTTAATTATCTACCCGTAAGTATTCACAGAATATTGCATACTTCCGATTATCCGGGATTAAGCTGCAACCCGGAAGTGATATTTAATTATCGATATTTTTATCTTAAAGATTTTTAAAATCTTTAAGATAAAAATATTCCCAGATTCGTTTCTTTATTACATCTTAGATAATTGGCAATCAAAATTAGAAAATCAAATTAAAATTACAAATATTGCTGCAAATAAATAAATAAATTTTTTTTTCCTTTTTCAATAAATAATAGAAGAAATTTGAATATATGTATCTATAAAATTTATATATTTTTTAATATTAATTGTACATTATCCATAATTCTGATTTTTTTTTTGTTTGAATATTGTGGATTATCCGGGGGAATTAATTTCTCGATTAATCCGGATAATTGGGAATCTACTTCATATTAAAAACAGTAATTTACGATTAGTAGAATCATCTAAAATGTTAACCTTCAAACTGATTTTAAGAACACAATATTTTATATGTTTCAGAAGGATTCATCATTGAAGAAAAGACTCGAAAAATGACGTAATTCGTAAGGCATCAGTAAGAGGATATTTGTAATCATTAAGTTCTTTACAAGTTTTGAGTAATTTGAGATATTATTTTACAGTGTATTCATAAAAGAGACGATAAACAAGCAAATTAATGATTCTAATGTTTATACCTTTTGGAAAGAAACGTGAAAAGGTAATTGCTATTTTGAGAATTAAGCTAAACTGGTCGTTTATTTTGCTTTTGTTTATATCCAGTTAAGTGTCTTTTTTTGCATTTTTACGCCCCTTTCCAATCAGGGAGATTACTAAGGGGCGGGGCCAGTTCCAACCACGGGCTGCACCCACACCCCTGGAGGGGGCCGGATGGCGAAGTACGGGGATCGCCGGGATGGGCCTAGCACTCCGAAAAAACTTTTCAGGAGATGCCACAGCCGGGATGCGAACCCGGATCCTCCTACGTAGCACGCAACGCGTTACCACACGGCCATCCGGCCGCCAAACATTTGAGTATCTATAATCTGACACTCTGCGAACCACTGCGCCGCCCACGCGAAATTTTCATGTCACAACTTGTCGATATGAAAGAGAGAGAGAGAGAAACTGATGTAAACAAATTGCCAATCGCTATTCGTTCGTTGCACAGGCGTTATAGTCTGACCAATCTTTAAGCTCAGTACATTGTTTACTGTAAAATAGTGTTTTTGTTGTTTATCTTTACATAATGTCACAAATCGGAAAAAGTGAAAAAATCGGAATAAAACTGAGGAGTTTGTAGAAGATTTGAACAGCAAGAGCAGTGACAGGAAAGTCTTAATAAACTGCTCGTATTCGTTAGTGTAATTCCATTTTTTTTTTTTTTATTAAACATCCAATAATCCGACAAGCCCCGGTCCCATACATATCGGATTAGAGAGATTCAACTATATATTAATTTTATATAGAGTAAATCAAGAGGATATGCTGCAATAATACAAATAATGCATTATTTTAATAGCAAGACAATTTAGGGGCTCTCTCCATGCGTATGCTATCAGTCGATGTCAAAAGTAAATCGACAGTTAACAAATATCTTCGATTGCTCACAATTATCTGTTGATTTTAACCTCAAAATCAGGTGACTGCTAGCAATATGAATGCTAAAAAATTGTTAATTTTTAATTGTTTATTATTCAAAATTAAAATTGGAAACGATGGATGTGGATATGTTTTCAATTGCATATACTTTATAATCATTTTGCCATCTTGAATTCTGCCATTATGTTTCGTTTTGGTTATTAATTTGAATTTTGGCAGTTGGATTGATATTGGGATAATATGCCACATAGACAATGAGTTAATAAGCCGCACGGCATTTTACTCCACATTTCATTAAATTGTTTCTACATGCTTATTTTTTTGACCCTTTCCATTCTCAAAATGGAATAAATGCACATATGAATTAGGCTTGTCAGATTATTTGCTCATTATCCGTTCGGAAATACAATAAATATCATGGTGAAAGTGTGAATTTTATTCTTTATTTTATTGGGACTCATTGGAGAACTGAGCCCATTGAAAATAGTCAACATTCGGTCACTAAGAAAAGAAAAGATTTTCGCATGTTTTTCTTGCAACAGCTCACATAAATATTGCTCGATTTTCACGAAATTCCCAAATCTTAAGAACACAACCTGTTAAAAAAGATGACATTGGATCATACTGTGTTAAAACGCATATTATATAGCATATTACTGTTTTTGACGGCTGTAGTACTGTGTTTCAAAGAGCTCTTAACATACCAGTAAAAATTTCCTGATTGTTTTGTTTTTATATTACTCATTTCCATATTTATTTTGCTGTTTAAAAATGTTATGAATGTTGTAGCATGTGCCATTCTAGCTTCAGCTGTTCCATATTATCAGATACCTTGTATACAAATTGTTATATATCTAATTCATATTTTTTAGTATTATTTTTTGAAATTACTGTATTTAAACCATTAAAAATCTCCTATTTTTCTATTATCTTAATGACAGTAGTTTATTCTGACATTTTTGTTTTATTTCTACTGTGAAACACATCAAAGCAAACGCTTTTGAAAGAAAATGTTCCTATATTCCCAACATACCCTGATAAAATTTTCCCAATGATTTTTTTTTTCATGCTCATATCTTTACCATCAGTTTATTCACCGATCTGAAAATATGTGCGAAAAATAGCTTAATTTTCAAAAAAAATTCTCGCATAATTTTTATATATCGTCTTTATATCACTATTGCTTATAAAATGGCGCAAAAGTTTTATATTTATGCTCGAAATTTAAGCAATATTTCTAAACGTAGATGGAATACATTAAACATCAGCTAGTAAACCAAACTTTGAATGTTTTTTTTAATAAATTATTTGTGATTTTTCTGTGGTATCCTCTGCATACTTGGGAAAGAAACAATATTGTGCATATTTCTGTTGTGCTCTCTAGCTGTTTTACTTTGTTTTTCTTTTGCAATGTATTTTATCTATCAGGAAATAAATAAAACTATAGCTTTCAATTCAGGAAATTAAAAATATTTTTTTTATATTCACATTTTTGTTCTCACTGTCGTCTTTCGCATGCAGAAAGCAACAATAAACTACCGAATTTTATAGAAACAATAATGAAATTATCTCATATTTTCCACGAATTTCCAAGAATTTAACAATTAATAAATGAATTCAACAAAACAAATTATATATAAAAATGGAATTCATTCGAAGACATCAAAAATTAACATTCCGTGTATTAAATAATATAATTTAACATTAATTGTTAATCGGTTGATGACGCACGCAATCAATTAATTTTAAATTTTTCTTACAAATTAAATTATTATTTTTTTTCTTTTAATTTTCTTTAATCACTTAAAGGTAATTTTCGAAAATTTTTAAAACAATTCTTCGAGCTATATAAATTTTTTTTATTATTTTTATACTAAAATTTTTACTTTGGAAATTTTCGCTATTTGTTGGAAACATTCCCAGAAAGGAAAAAAAAAAAAATTCCTATGAATTATTGAACTATTATTTTCATTTTCTTTCACTTTCGGAAGAAACTATCAATTTGAAATTATTTTCTTTTTTTATTCTTTTTTAACCATAGAAAGTTCAATTATAGTTATATCTTCCAGTAGAGTTATACTTTAATTTTTATAGCGGTTTTTGTCTGTCTAATTCCAGTAAACAGAAAGACACAAATTATAATTAAGTTATTTAACCCTTAAACTACCAAAAAAATTTGCTTCTAACAGGCTATGGATCACATTTGTATCACCGTAGTCGCTAACGCCTTCTAGTGTATTGTTTAGGGGAACACCTGGAATTTTTCTAGAATTTTCTTTAATTTTTATAGCGGTTTTTGTCTGTCTAATGCCAATAAACAGAAAGACACAAATTATAATTAAGTTATTTTTAACCCTTAAACAGGCAGTGGTATAAATATGTACCACCAAAAAAAATTGTTTTTAACATGCTATGGATCACATTTGTACCACCGTAGTCGCTAACGCCTTCTATAATAGGGTATTGTTCAGGGGAACACCTGGAATTTTTCTAGAATTTTCTTTAATTTTTATAGCGGTTTTTGTCTGTCTAATTCCAATAAACAAAGATACAAATTATAATTAAGTTATTTAACATTAAACAGGCAGTGGTATAAATATGCACCACCAAAAAAAATTGCTTCTAATAAGCTATGGATCACATTTGTACCACCATAGTCGCTAACGCTTTCTAGTGTATTGTTTCGGGGTATTCCTGGAATTTTTCTAGAATTTTCTCTTCACACTGGTCTTAGTACTAGCTGTTTTTTTTTTTTAAGTATTGATATCACTAACCAGGCAGTGGTACACATAGGTACCACACATGTAACACTTCATAGAATAGAAATAAAATTTTTTTGGAACAAGTAACATTATATCATTCATTATCTACATAGTACAATTATATTTTTTAGTTTTCCCGTTTTTTCAGTGTTGGCCCGTTTAAGGATTAAGCCGATTTCTAGTTTATATAATTTTAAAAATCGATTTTTCGATTCCCGTATTATAATAATAACAAATTAATAATATAATCGTTTGACATACGAGCTGTTTTGCTGATGTAGTTGAACGATTCAAACGAGTGTGAATGATCAATCTCAATAATCTTTCCGAATACAATAAATTCGTCGAGTAAAAAAAAAAAAAAATCGATTAATTGAATAGCGATTACACTTTAAAGTCGTCGCTATTTTAAAAATTTCTAAGCCTATTTTCTCTTTTTTTAATTTCATAATAAATGTTGGCGAATCAGGCTAAATCGAAAATTTGAAACTTTTTTTTTTTTTAAACTCGTTAAATTAGAAGAAGAAAAAATTCTGATAATTTGTTGTATAGAATATACTATCGTGCGTGAGTTAGAATGACCTCTGAAACTGTGGCGCGTTACGAGCTGTTAGAGAAGATTATGCGAATATTTGTCATCATTATTTTTCGATAAAAGCAGTAATTTTGCTTTTTTTTTTTTCTTTTTCTACCAGAAATTTATACGCGGGAGTTATAAGTTGTCTAAACCGAAGCTGAGAATTATTACAAGAGAGAATCGATTACATAAGATCGAATCGTGATATTACTTGTTGGACAGATATTGCAGAATTTTCGAACCAAAAGTTATATGACACACACACACATATATACATATATATATATATATTATACACACATATATTATACAATATATATATATATATATATATATTTATATATATATATATATATTTTATAATATATATA